>ML288171.1:54328-85931 GCA_005239495.1 Nicotiana undulata
GGGGGGGGGGGGGGTTTGTCTAAAGTTTCAAAGAGTGAAATTTTTAGTTTTGTACATCGACTCGGAGTCAGATTTGAGTGAATCTAGTATGGTTGGACTCGTAAGTGAATGGGTTATCGGATTTTGTGAGTTTTGTCAGGTTCTGAGGTGCAGACCCGGGTTTGACGTTTTGGTAGACTTTAGGCTTTTGATTAATGATTTGACCTTTATCAATTGGGTATTTTTCCCGTTAGTGTTAATTGATGTTCTTGAGTTACTTTTGGCTAGTTTCAAGTTGCTTGGAGGTGGGTACGCGCGGGATGACGTTTCTAGGGTATTGCTTAGCTTGCTCGGTATTTGCCCTCTCTTGTTTGAGGTAAGAATCCTATCTAAACTTGCTTGAGGTACTAGTCGCCTGAATTATTTGTGATAGCTACGTGCTATGTGTGCGCATATGTGGGGGATTTGAACCCATGTGCGAGCACCGGGGTAATTATTCATGCTCTGGGTAGTGCTAAGGCTATGATACGCCGAGAGTTGACTGTTAAGCTTTAAGCTACAATGTATCTCATATTTGTATCATTGTTGTGAACTATTTGGCCATGTTTGAGGTTACGAAGAGGCTAAATCACTGAATGAAACTTGGTAATTGTTTTTTCTGTGATATATTGCCGATTTGAAATGTGATAGAACCCATTGCACATGCTTACACTTTAGCATGTAATTATACCAGTCCAGGAGCATGAAATCTGATATTTTATCCATCATATACATGTGTTCTTGCATATTTGGTTTTGTGCAATGCGATTGGACTGGATGCTTGTGACCACACTGGACGAATTGTGTTGATATGCCTGATACAAATGTAGAATAACCCAGTAACACATCGGGGCCTTCAAATAGACTTAGAACTTCATGCGGACAGCAAGTCCAAACTCCAAGTGTGTACATTGTACTTCAAACCCAAAGACATGCCCAATATACCAGGCCCAAACGATTAAAGTAACTAAGCTAATGGATGCCAAATTTAGCCATACAGGTAACAAACTACTAATAAAATTAAGTAAACAACTTAAACACTTAGTTCTTGCAACTGAAACTAGCTGCAGCTTCAGTCAAGGCATATAAATAGGATCATGCTAAATTGAAAGGAATCAAAGACACATATGGGAAAGTAATTCTAGAAAATAAATTTAAAAGTGACAAGAAAGCTCCATAACAAAGCATTGTCCAAAACTATCCTAAAGAGCTTTAGGTAGGGGATTTGAACATGAAGATCAAGTAGAGCCATAGACAAGAAATAGTGAGGTACAGTCTTAACATAGGATGTTTGACACATATACCTAGTGAAAGTAGCATAGCAGAACAAGTTAATGATCGGGAAAATACTTAGTTGAATATAAGACAACTTTAACATGTTGAGTGTCAGTCAGAACAAGTAACATGTCAATTTTCAGATCAACAGAACAAGCAGGCATCAAACTTTGTACTAATTGGACACACAAGGAGAAAAGGCTAGGTATGATATTTACCCTAAGGTCTCAAGTAATACTGAAGAACACAGGATTACACAAGCTAAAAACATACACTACAAATAGCATGGAAACATGCACCAGCTAACAGTACAACCCCGGAAATGTAGCATATTGAGCATGCATGACTCAACAAGGACTAGAACACATGAGTTGATTATCATAATAATCCAAAATCATAGATAGATAAACTCATGTCAAGCATCAAGCATTAGCATAGACATAGCAGGCTAAACAGGTTTAGGAGAACCATAAGTCGTTTATGCTATACACATGTGATAAGAATACATCATAGTTAGAACCTAAGCAAGTTCATATATTAAGATTATAGAACCATAAGAATACTTTAGAGAAAATAAAGCTACAAACAAGTTTGAATAGTGGGGCACTGATTCAAAGAAGTTTCAGTGGCACAAAGCAGGAATACGAACAGAAGAGAATGAAATTTCTGAGAGACTTACCAGCTGGGAATTAGCAAACAAGCAAATAATAAGAACAGTCTCAGCAGTACTCCAATTGTCAATAGTAAAAGAGCAACAGAACCCCCAAAATCCCAATGCGTCAGGTTCCCAAGGGTTTCAAGTGAACGCTAGGCAGTGCTCACACTAGGAAAGAGATATAATTGAATATTGATAGCCTTGGCTTTCAGCCAGCCAAGGTCTCAAGTTTAGAAAAGTTGAATGAGTGAGAGTGAAAGAGCAATAGAAATTAAGGTATGTTAGGGGAAACAGGGAAGGGGTTTATATAATGTTCAATTTAAGCAGACAAACATGGAAAATCATCAATCAAAGACAAAGAAGGAAAGAATATATCTCATACAATCAAACAATTTCCTAATTGGGTCCAGACGTATGAGAATCGAAGCAAGAATCAAAATCCATTCATCGTATGATGTATATGGACGAAGCATTCCAGATCTCCATAGAATTAGTGTGAACCAGACCGGATCTTGGAAGATAATTCTTAACAAAAATAAGGCTATAACTTAAGTAACACCACATTCGCATATACAATATCGTAGTACCACAAAATAGGTAAGTAAATCATGGATTGATTCCATGTTTAGGCTGGAATATGAGAGAAATCAGGAGGCAGCTGCTAGATTTTTGTGAAGGGGAAAGGTGTAGAGAGGATCTGGTGGTGGTGTACGGGTGAGAATGGGTTTAGAGCTTGGGTGAGGGGTTATAAAGAGAAGATAAGGGATGTTATGGACCGTTGATCATTTAAGATCAACTGCCATGATCAAAGAGAAAGTGGGGAACGTTATTAACGGGTCGTGACCGTGTTAAGTTAAAGGCGTTGTTTGATTTGGGCTGCCGAACAGTAAAATGAGATGGGCTAGGTGTTTGGGCCTGATTTTTGGTGCAGAATTAGCTCAAAATTGGCGTACAATTTATGTACACGAAATTCATTTAAAATAAATTATAGAAAATGACTAATAAATAATAAAAATATTATTTATTCGATAAAATTCTTGAAAATAATAGCTTAATATTATAAAAATATGAAAATATTATTTTGGCATAAACAATATAATAAAATTAATTATTTATAGAATATAGACCATTGTTGTAACTAGTGTGGATAAAATACAAAAAGGGCAAATATAATTATGCAATATGAGATACAATATTATAAAATGAATGTGGGTATAAAATGACAAATTTGGATGATTAAATCTCCCTAAAATAACTTAGAGGGATAATTAATAAATATTTGTACAAAATTAAATGCAAGAAAATCAAATTTAAGGATTTAAAAAATTATAGAAAATACTTAAATGACTCTTGTAAAATGGTTAATAGTGCAAAATAATATTTTGAAAGTATATGGATTACTTTATAAAATATGAGGGCAAAATTAGATATCAACAGCAGCACTTTAAAGTGACTACCTTTGTATCATTTATACTTGTTATAGTAGAGACGCCCAATATAACGGGCTCGCAATTGCCATATTCTCGCAATTCGTAGCCCATATGACAGACTTTAGACTAGAGGATTTTTCAGAAACCACTTTTGTTTAGTGGCTTTTTGTCACGACCCCAAATCCTAACTGGTCGTGATGACGCCTATCGTGGAACTAGGCTAGCCAACCATCACCTATTTACTCATTTGTTCTATTATAACATTTCAAAAATCAATAATAATAAGCAACAAAGAGAGTATAAATAATTTCTTTAAGTCTTTACGCACCAACAATAATCTAACAGCGTAAAACAATCCTCCCAAGATTGGAGTCAATGATCATGAGCATCTAAAATATAAACTAACTCTACTAATGCCTTAATAATTGTCTATGAATCAAATACTAATACTAATAAGAAAGGGAAATGGAGAAGCTGCGGGCGTTGGTCAGCTACCTCGAAATCTCAAAGATGATGATGAATGAAACTCGGATGACTACTGCTTTGAACCAGTACCTGGATCTGCACACAGGGGTGCAGGGAGTAATGATGAGTACGCCAACTCAGTAGTAATGAAAAAGAATCACAGTCTGAAGTATATGAAACACATAGCACAGATAAACCAATCCACAAAGCAGTAAAATGATCAAGTCACCATAAAGTACGTCAAATGCATAAGTTCGAAAACTAATTTCCAAAAAATCCTTTGAAACAAGTATGTTTTCAATATATCTCAGTAAAATCAGTTTGAAGAAATGAAGTGAATCATAGTAAAAATCTCAGTAAAATCTCATCATAAATCTGCCCATCGGGCCATAATCATCACTCGTAACAGTTTCCCTCAGCAGCTCACCATCACTCAATATCAGCCCTGCGGGCAACCTCACTGTCACTCATGCCTCCCAATCATTCATCACTCAGTAGGTACCTGCACTCACTGGGGGTGTGTACAGTCTCCGGAGGGTCTCCTACAGCCCAAGCGCTATAAACAAGCCACATCATGGCATAAATCACTCTCAGGCACTCGGCCTCTCTCATATCATAACATCCTCACAATTCAGGCTCTTGGCCTCACTCAGTCAGACTCTCTCAACATGCCACTCGGGCCATGAATAAAACGGGGTTCTCAACCCAAAATAGTATTTCATTTCAAGAAATAGTAATATCATCAAATAAGAGTGTCAACAATTTCACAAGAAAAGACTGAGTGTAAAATCATAGTTTCAAAGTGAGGAAAACATGTAAAACAGCCCCCAAGGGGTTAAACAGATGGGCACTAGGCCCTAAATATGGCTTACAGCCCAAATATATCAATACTATTAAGCATAAGCTTTAAAAGTGGTTTCGCAACTCAATAGTCGCCTAAAAAGGGATATATTTCCAAATTCCCGATTTGTGAAATCCAAAACCTGTGAAAAGGTGCTAAGTCCGGGGTTTCATACCCTCAGGACAGGATTTAAAGACATTACTTACCTCAAACTAGCCCGAAAAGCTACTCTGCAACCCGCTTGCCTCTGGTATCAACTTCTGAGTGCTCCAAATCTACCAAGATCAGCTTTTTTATCATCACATTATGTTAAAGGAATGAATTCCAATTAAAAAGTACCAATTTTAGCATAAAATCCGAATTTAGCCAAAACCCGACCCCCGAGCCCGCGTCTCGGAACTCGACAAATTTTATACCAAAATGTTCTTCGTCATCTCACGAGTCCGTACATATAAAGAACGTGAATATCAGAGTTCGTTTGACCCCTCAAATCGACCCCTAAAGGTCTCATAATCTCAAGCCCTAACTTCACCCCTTCTCTACTGATTTTCACAAAGTAAACACTGATAATAAGGTCCTTAATCACCTATAATCGAGTTAATAAGTCCAAAAAGCTTACCTCAATGATGCACAAACGTTTCCCTCTTCAAAATCCCTCAAAAACCTCGGAACACGCACAATAATGGTGGAAAAAGGGTTAAAAAATCGCGAAGTCTCCTTTTTATACTTTTCTGCCCAGGCTTTTCGCACCTGCGGCATAAAATTCGCACCTGCGGTCAATTTCACCGCACCTGCGATTTCTCATTAAACGGCCTAACTCCGCACCTGCGACTTCACAGGTGATGCTCCCTATCCGCATGTGCGATCTTTTTCCCTGGTTGGCCAAATCTCGCACCTGCGGAGCCTTCTTCCGCTCCTGCAGGCCCGCACCTGCGATGACCCATCCACAGGTGCGGTTACACCAGCAGCAGCACAAGCACTCCAAACTCCCCGTTAACCATTCATAACCATCCCGAGCCCCTCGGAACGCCAACCAAACATACCAACACATCACATATGATTATTAAAACTTAGTTGCACCCTCGGAACACCTAAAACAACATCAGAACACCAAAATCACATCGAATTCAAGCCTAAGAACATCGAAATTTCTAAAATCCACCAACGATGCCGAAACTATCCAAAACAACTCCGATTGACCTGAAATTTTGCAGACATATCCAAAATGACATTACGGACCTGTTCCAACTATTGGAATTCCATTCCGACCCCGATAGCCCATTTTCCACCGTCGACCGGAAATCACCAAAACTAACTTTCGCTAATTCAAGCCTAATTCTACACCGGACATCACAAAAATATTCCGAACACACTCCTAAGTCCCAAATCACCTAACGAAGCTATCTGAGCCATAAAATCCATATTCTGAGTTGTCTACCAATAAGTCAACTCTCAGTTAACTTTTCTCATTTTAAGGCTATTTTTAAATACTAAATGGCTAAACTCTCACTACAACCATTCTGGTTCCGAGCCTACCAACTCTAACACATCAAGAACAGTATAACCAACTTATGACAAGTCAATATCCATAATTATAATACAGGTTCTACGTAACGACAGACCGGGTCGTTACGTTTTTAACTTCATATAGCTATCATATACATAATTACTTCCTTTAGCTACTATTCAGTTGTTATGGTAGTGTATTCCTTGTATTCGCATTGTTGTATTCCTGAATACAACAGCAAAAGCGCCTAAACTTTAGGGTAGTCCAGTTGTACACGCATGTATTCACATGTATTCGCCCCATGTATTCATGAATACAGCAGCAAAAAAGGTAACGACCAGACTGGTCATTTTGAGCATTAGCACTTTTCTCGGTGGTTTGAGAGCTCGGGTATCTCCACATGATGTATTATGATTTGGGTAAATCGTCGTTGTTGGTTTTCAAGTTATCCGGAATTGATTTGGAAGAATGAACTTCAAGATTTAAGCTTCAAGTTGGAAGAGTTGACCAATTTTGACCTTATACAATTGGATCTCGGAATGGAGTTTCGTGGGTTTCGTTAAATCAGTTGGGTGATTTTCGACTTATGAGCGCGTACAGATAGTAATTTGGAGGTCCGCAGTCGAATAAGTCTTGAAATGGTTGGATTTTTAGGAAGTTTGACGGGGAAGTGGACTTTTTGATATTGGGATTGGATTCTGATTTTTGAAGTTAGAATAGGTCTGTACTATCAAATGTGACGTGTGTGAAACATTTGAGGTCAAATTGATGTGTTTCGATAGGTTTCGGCATCGGTTGTAGAAGTCGATGTTCCAAAGTTCATTTATTTTGACTTGAGGTGTGATTCATCGTTTCGAGGTTGTTATGCATGTGTTGAAGCACCGAGTAAGTTTTTCTCGTCTTGTAGAACTTGTCTGCAAATTTTGGCTCCATTTGGAATTGATTTGATAGGGTTCAGATGTTTGGTTGCGATTCTAGAAGTTCTTGAAGTTTCCTTTGATCTTCATGCGTTTTGGCGTCTAATTCGTGATTCTAGAGGTTATTTTGATGTTTTGATTGCTCGAGCGAGCTCGTGTGATATTTTCAGACTTGTATGGATGTTTGGTATAGAGCCTCGAGGACTCGGATGTGTTTCGTACGCGTTGCGGAGTGTTGGAAGAAAGTGCAATTGTGCTGGTGTCTCTATTCTCGCATTTGCGAGGTTTCCATCACATTTGCGATGTACGCATTTTTGAGATATTTCTCGCTTTTGGGAAGATAGGTGGGGTAAAGGGAGTTCTAAATTGCGAACAACATCAACGCATTTGCGATAGCAGCTCCGCATTTCCAAACTGTTGCTTTTGTGAGACATTCAGAGCTCGCAATTGCAAGTCTTCTATCACATTAACGACATGAGCAGAGCTTGTCAGCCTTCGCCTTTGCGATACTTTTGTTGCATTTGCGAGCATCGCATTTACGATCCTGATGTCACAAATGCGACATCTGAGTCTGGTATTAAGATTCCCATTTCGGGACTTAGCTTAATTTTATCATATTTTGAACCCTAGGTCCGAGAATAGGAGATTTTATGAAAGGATTTTCATACCAAATCATTGGGTAAGTACCTTTCATCATTTAACAACTACATTTCATGATTATATATAAGATTTAACATCAAATTTATATGAATTTAAAGGAAAAGTTGTAAAATCTTTCAAAAATATAAAATGATGATTTGAAGGACGAATTGGTAGCAGAACATGATAATTTTTGTATGGTTGAAATCGTATCGGAATGGGTGTTCGGGTTTCATAAATATTATCGGGTTCCGAGGTGCGGGCCTGGGGAGTTGACTTTTGTTGTTTTTTTTTAAATGAATCAAAATCATAGCTTTATTAATTAAAATTATTTTCCTTGCATTGTGTGATGTATTTAAGTCATCTTTGGACAGATTGAGCCTAGCGGAGGTGGATCTTGTAAAGTAAAAGCTAAATTGAGTATTGAATTAGCCGAATTTAGGCAAGTGTCTTGCCTAACTTTGTTGAGGGAGTTTTTCCTACTATTTGACATTGCTTGCTACATGCGGGGGTGATACATATATGAGGTGACGAGCATATGTGCATGTTCCAGGGTAAACCATGCTCGGGGGTAATTTATGTTATAAATTTTTGGATTATTCATTTAAACACTCTCCTTGTTGTAATTTATATTCCTTGCCTTATTGTCACTGTTATACACACGTTTGGTAAGGAAGAGTGTAAAGCACAAAGGGTGATGCCGTGCCATTATATACACATTATCATGTGAGTGTAAAGCATGAAGGGTGATGTCGTGCCATTGCATTTATATTATTTCGCTTCCATATTATGGTGATTTCATGGCACGAATGGTGTTTCCGTGCAAGTGAGGACGAGAGACATCCATTATGTTGTGATATCCTTTTCTTGCAGATATCTCTATGTCTTTACCTTGAGCTGTTATTGTCGTATTCATGGTTCTTATGCGATTTGTCGTCATTGTTCTGTCTTTATCCTCTATCACAATTGTTGTCGTGTTACCCATGCCTTCTATTTTCGTAACTTGCTAATATCATGCCTACTTCCTGCTATCATGATTGCATCCATGTCATATGTTTTGTTGCACTTAAGAATAGGTCTTCTTACATGTTAGTCGTTCATGTCTCTACTTGTTAATTTATAAAGATCATGTGTTCTCTTCCTTATTTGTCATATTTATCTTCATGCCTTTACCATGCTAGTTAGTTGAAGTTACATTCCTTTTTCTAAACGTTGTCATTACCTCTATGATTTCTGCCTAGTTCTTTACTGATGTTCTTATGTACATTCTCGTTCATCATTTCTACTTGTGTATTTTCCTACTTTGTCAATTCTGTTATCGGCGTTTCTGCTATTCGGTTGGTACTGTTTACGCATAATTGGTGAGGATGAGATAAATGCACGAAGGGTGTTGCCGTCTCCTTGGATTTGATGTTTTGAGTAAATTTAAAGTTTTGAGGTGATTGTTGTGATTTATTTGTTTTCACTCTAAGGAAATGATTGGGTGAGATATTGGTATCTGTTGAATTGTGATTTCTTCCAGTACTTTGTTATTGTTTTGTACATTTGTTTCGTGTACTCTATTCTGTGATATTGTAGTATAGTTCTACTGCTAGATTTCAGTTAAGAATTTTGTTACTGAGCATATTTTTACTAAAAAGCCTCGTCACTACTTTGACGAGGTCAGTCAAGATACTTACCAGTACATGGGGTTGGTTGTACTGATACTGCACTTCTGCACCTTGTGTGCACACTTTTGGAGCGGAGTTGCTGGCGATGTCGGGAGCTAACTCTGAAGTTGTTTGTACATTTCGGATATAGCCACTACTTGTCCTTGGTGGCTTTATATTTACTTTCTCTATTTATGTAGTTTTCAATAGATCGTATAATTATTTGTATCAGCTTGTAAATTTTAAGTCTTAGAAGCTCATGATTTGTACTACCGGTTCTTGGGTAGTTTGTAAAAGTTCCAAAAATTTGTCATCATTTTCCTATAATTCCTTTTTGCTTGTATTGTCTGTTAATTGGCTTACCTAGCGGGTCGAGTTAGGTGCCATCACGACTAGTGGTTTTTGGATCGTGAAAAATTGGTATCGGAGCTCTAGGTTCATAGATTCTACGAGTCATGAGAAAGTGTCGAGTAGAGTCATGCGAATCGGTATGATGACGCCCTTACCTATCTTCGAGAGGCTACATGGCATTTAGGATAAACTTCCCGTCTTTCTTTCCGTATCGTGCGACATTGATTCGATTTAGAGCGTAACTCTTTGAATTCCTTCCACGCATTCGTATGTGCATGCGAGCGCTCGATATCGGCGGAGCATCGACAGATTGTGAGTCCCCGGATGAGATGCGAGATGTGATTCTTGTGTGCTGATGATGGGTCAGTCTGGAGGACTTAAGGTCGGGTTGTGACTGTATCTTGAGCATGGAGATTTTAGTTGTGTGAGCATGTGCTTTTGGACTTATACATCCGATAGTGTCCCTATGAGTGGAATTTATGGGAGGCGAGTGGTTGGGTGACTAAATGACGAGTAGGATGTGAATGCGGGCTATATTCGAGTGATTTGAATATGACGAAAAGAGTCTACTTGAGGTGTAAAAAGGGCTAATGGGTGTTGATTTCTGTCTTGATGTGGTGTATAGTCTCGAGTTATGGGTGTACTGAAAGGTTTTCATGTTGTTTAATTGTCGAACAGATTTTATTCTCATGCCTCATTGATGAGTTCAGACCCAGGAGGATTAGGTGGTGGCGTAGCAGTTGTGGCTAGGGTTTAAGATTACACTGGATGGTGTCGAGGCTCGCGGTATTTCTATATCGTTGTGGATTGTGTATTTCATTAACATGAAGACTAAGTGGTGGAGGAAACGGATTTAGATTCACAGAAGGTCTCTTCAGAACAGGGTACCTCAGTTGTGGTACTTTGGGGTGCTAAGAGGGAGTGCAACCACTTATGGGCCTTAGGGCGGTGTGTGGTTTTATGCTAGAATCTCTTATGGAGAGCTTTGGGGTAAGGATCATGGTGTTTTTGCAAGAAAGGGTATCAACTTGAGGGTAAATTTGAAGGAACTCGGAGGAAACAAGACAATTTGATAGTAAATTGGGTCAACACGGTAATGATATGATTGGTTCTTTGGGTACTTGCGATGTGGTGTCTCCACAGGTGTTTCGTGGCAATGCTCATGGGTTTTGGGCAACTACCTAGCTTGGTTGAGTTGGAGGGATTCGATTCTGATAGGTTGATTATGTGCAAATGGATTTCAAGGAGTTCTCGATGATTTTTATCACGATTCGAGGTAGATATTTCCTACTGGACATGTTGCGTATTGGGATTTCCTTCGATATGGGATCAAATCGATCAGGGTTGAGTTTTGCATGTTCAAGGTCACGGTTCCGTTTTGAAGGGGATGTCATGAATTCTTAGACAGCACAAACGGTTTCAGATGTTTAGATGGATGCTATTACTACTTGGTATTGCCTAAAACAGGTGTACATTTCAGAAGGCACATTGTGATTTAACTTACGTATGCATAATTGATATTGCGGTGCTCGCCTGGTTAGTCGACTGTTGAGATTTAGATTTTGTTACGTTGCATGGAAGAATTTTTAGAAATATTCCTCGTGGGATGATCGTGTTCGAGATATGTGTTAGACATTTGGGCAGTGGAGTTTGAGATCAGATAGGGTGACTCGTGTGTTCTATGGATTAGAGACTGGGAGTTCTCATAAGCAGATTGATTCGTGGTTACTGTGAAATATGGCCAAAGTTAACCAGATGATAGTGTGTGTTATGGATATGTTGTTGTGGACTTTTGGAGGGCTATTTGTCCGTTCAGAGATGATCGTAGTTGAGTTGGGGCCCCATTGGTAGGCCCAATGAGGATGTGTATTCTGTATCGGGTCGTATTTGCTTGCTCCTGCGCAGTTGTTACCACATATATATCATCGGCGGAATGGATGTTATTCGCACTTTGGTTTATGTTATATGTTTCTCTCTTATACTATGACGGATTGTGAGGGTTAAAAGGTTCTCCGCACGCATATTGTAATTCAATTTAGGCTTCATGGCATTACGGGTAAGATGGCCTTCATGATGTTGATTTGCTGATTGCACCATAGTTGTGCTTGTCCTTTTCAACATTGTTTGTTCCTAGTAATTTTCCCATTTGTGCACTCTATTGTTCTTGATATTGACACACATGCCCATCAATGAGCCCGAGTATTATGGCTCGAGGGGTACCCTATATTGATTGATATGATGGGATCAGGCTGCACGCCACAACGGTACTGTGATGAGATGTAACTCCTGATGCTTACTTCGGGTAGTTTTTCTTTCATCTTGTTGAAAATAGTTCAGAGTAAAATGCTAAAATTCCCCTACCTGCTTAAGTTGTTTAGTAGTCTTCTTATTTAGCTCTTTTACTGTTATCTATCATGTCAGAATTATTACTTATTGGTGTTCGGGACCACGTCATGTGGGGGCTCCATATGAGTTTTGTTGATACTTGTCGGTGGGGCTGTTTATATTTGTTGAGATGAGGTTTCTAGACTCGAGATTTGCGCTACCGTATTGGGATAAGGAAGGTTGGAGGAATAATACTATATTTTGCTGGTGATTTGGGCAATGGCCCTGGTCGGACGAGTGAGTTTCTTGGCTTATTGATTAGATGAGTGGTTAAGAGGTTGTGCGTGTTTATTCCATCATCGGCAAGGTATGAAGGTTTTGAACGAGCCTCTAATCGATATGAGGTTTGCTACCGGCATCGTGTTTGTTTTCGGCAGTAATGGTGGTCAACAGTTCCTGATGTGAGTGTCTGAGTAATGCAGCGTATTATGTGATTTCATCTTGGGGTTATGGTTATGACCTAATACAACTGTTCAGGTTTATAAAGTGCGTAGATGTGAGATTCGGGGCTTGTAATGAATTCTGGATGTTGGGAATTTGGGTTTTAAGGTCAAGGACCAAAGTTGAAGTAAGGTCTCTAGTTATGTTGCGTTGGCAGGCTTATATAGAGCAAGGTGACATGGGATCACCCCCGGGTATATGCATAGTAAGGGTGCATCGTTCGATAGCGTTGGAGCGATTCTTGGCACGTTCGAGGGCAAACAAGTTTTTAAGTGGGGGAGGATGTAATGACCCGACTGGTCATTTTGAGCATTTGCACTTTTCTCAGTGGTTTAAGGGCTCGAGTATCTCCGCTTGATGTATAATGATTTGCGTAAATAGTCGGTGTTGGTTTTCAAGTTATCCAGAATTGATTTGGAAGAATGAACTTCAATATTTAAGCTTCGAGTTGGAAGAGTTGACCAAGTTTGACCTTTTAGCATTGTATCTTGAAATGGAGTTTTGTGGGTTCAGTTAGCTCTGTTGTGTAATTTTGGACTTAGGTGCGCGTCCGGATAGTAATTTGGAGGTCCGTAGTCGAATTTAGTCTTGAAATGACGGAAGTTGGATTTTTGGGAAGTTTGACCGAGAGTGGACTTTTGGATGTCGGGGTCAGATTCCGATTCAGGAAGTTGAAATAGGTCCGTAATGTCAAATGTGAGTGTCTGAAAAATTTGAGGTCAATTGGACGTGTTTCGATAGGTTCGAAGTTCCAAATTTCATTAATTTTGACTTGAGGTGCGATTCGTTGTTTCGAGGTTGTTATGCATGTGTTGAAGCCCCGAGTAGGTTTGTCTCGTTATGTAGAACTTGTCTACAAAGTATGGCGCCATTTGGAATTGATTTGATAGGGCTCAGATGTTTGGTTGCGATTCTAGAAGTTCTTGAAGTTTCCTTTGATCTTCATGCATTTTGGCGTCCGATTCGTGATTCTAGAGGTTATTTTAATGTTTTGATCGCTCGAGCGAGTTCGTGTGATGTTTTTCGACTTGTGTGGTTGTTTGGTATAGAGCCCTGAGGGCTCGGATGAGTTTCGTACGCATTTCAGAGTGTTGGAAGAAGGTTAAGCTGTGCTGGTGTCTCTGTTCTCGCATTTGCGAGGTTTCCATCGCATTTTCGAGATATTTCTCTCTTTTGCAAAGATGGGATAGGGCAGGGGAGTTCGCAATTGCGAACAACATCATCACATTTGCGATATTAGCTCCGCATTTGCGACGCCAACTGTCATTTTTGCGAAACATTCAGAGCTCGCATTTGCGAGTCTTCTGGCGCATTTGCGACATGAGCAGAGCTGATCAGCCTTCGCTTTTGCGATACTTTGGTCGCATTTGCGAGCATCGCATTTGCGATGTTGATGTCGCAAATGCGACATCTGAGGCTGGTATTAAGACACCCATTTCGGGACTTAGCATCATTTTATCATATTTTGAACCTTAGGTCCGAGAACAGGCAATTTTGTGAAGGGAGTTTCTTACCAAATCATTAGGTATCTACCTTTAATCATTTTCCAACTACATTTCATGATTATATATATAGGATTTAACATAAAATTCATGTGAATCTAAAGGAAAATTTGGGGAAATTTTGTAAAATCTTTCAAAAATGTAAAATGATGATTTGAAGGGCGAATTGGTAGCGGAACTTGATAACTTTTGTATGGTTCAACTCGTATCAAAATGGATGTTCGGGTTTTGTAAATTTTATCAGGTTCCGAGGTACGGGACCCAGGAGTTGACTTTTGTTGACTTTTTAGAAATTGAATCAAAATCACAACTTTATTAATTAAAATTAATTTCCCTTGCATTGTGTGATGTATTTAAGTCGTCATTGGCTAGAAAGAGCTGAGCGGAGGTGGATATTGTAAAGTAAAAGCTAAATTGTGTATTAAATTAGTCGAATTGAGGTAAGTGCCTTGCCTAAATTTGTTGAGGGAATTTTCCCTACTATTTGACATTGCTTGCTACATGTGGGGTGATACATATATGAGGTGACGAGCATATATGTATGTGCCATGGTAAACTATGATCGGGGGAAATTTATGTTGTAAATTGTGTCTTGTACATTCACGCGATCTTCTTGCTTTATGCCTTACTTGATTCCTGGATAGTAAGAATATAGTATTAAATGTTGGAAACTGAGACTTAGTTCATTATGACTTGATCAATTTTGATGGAATTCTGAGATTACGTTGATGTGTTTAACTCGGTTATCACTATGCGTAATCATTATTACATTGCTACGACTGATATTCTTAAGACACTAGATTATATACTTGGGTTGTAGATCATTCTTGAGATTTGTGGAAATACCTGAAAAATAAGGTTCTTGCATGTTTATGGAACCATGGTTGGCTAGGAAAGTTGTGATTGAGATTCATTTGGATTATTCGTTTAAACACTCTCATTGTTGTTATTTATGTTCCTTGCCTTGTTGTCATTGTTATAAACATGTTTGGTAAGGAAGAGTATAAAGCACGAAGGGTGATGCCGTGCCATTGTATATACATTATCATGTGAGGAGAGTGTAAAGCACGAAGGATGATGTCGTGCCATATTATTGAGAGTAAAAGTATGAAGGGAGATGTCGTGCCATATCATTGTGAGTAAAAGCACGAAGGGTGATGTCGTGCCATGTAACGTGAGTAAAAGCACGAAGGGTGATGTCGTGCCATTGCATTTATATTATTACGCTTTCATGTTATAGTGATTTCATGGAATGAAGCGATTTTACGTGCAAGTGAGGACGAGAGACATGCATTATGTTGTGATATCCTTTTCTTGCAGATATCTCTATGTCTTTACCTTCATCTATTATTTTCGTATACATGGTTCTTATGCGATTTGTCATCACTGTTCTGTCTTTATCCTGTATCACAATTGTTGTTGTGTTACTCATGCCTTCAATTTGCTTAACTTGCTAATATCATGCATACTCCCTTTTATCATGATTGTATCCATGTCATATGTTTTGTTGCACTTAAGTATAGGTCTTCTTTCATGTTAGTCGTTCATGTCTCTACTTGTTAATTTATAAAGATCATGTGTTCTCTTCCTTATTTGTCATATTTATCTTAATGCCTTTACCATGCTAGTAAGTAGAAGTTACATTCCTTTTCCTAAACGTTGTCATTATCTCTATGCTTTCTGCCTAGTTTGTTACTGATGTTCTTATATACATTCTCGTTCATCATTGTTACTTGCGTATTTTCCTACTTTGTCATTTCTCTTATCGGCGTTTCTGCCATTCGGTTGGTACTATTTACGCGTAATTGGTGAGGATGAGATAAATGCACGAAGGGTATTTCCGTGCCGTTGGATTTGATGTCTTGAGTATATTTCTCACATTATGAAAGTTTTGAGGTGATTGTTGTGATTTATTGGTTTTCTCTCTAAGGAAAGAATTGGGTGAGATATTGGTACTTGTTGAATTGCGATTTATTCTAGTACTCTGTTATTGTTTTGTACATTCGTTTCGTGTACTCTATTCTGTGATATTGTACTATAGTTCTATTGCTAGATTTCGGTACAGAATTTTGTTAGTGAGCATATTTGTACTAAAAAGCCTCGTCACTACTTCGACGAGGTTAGTCAAGATACTTACCAGTACATGGGGTCGGTTGTATTGATAATGCACTTTTGCACCTTGTGTGCACACTTTTGGAGCGGAGCTGCTGGCGATGTCGGGAGCTGACCCTGAAGCTGTTCGTGCATTCCGGATATAGCCACTACTTGTCCTTGGGGCTGTATATTTATTTAGTCTGTTATGTAGTTTTCAAGAGATCGTATAATTATTGGTATCAACTTGTAAATTTTATGTCTTAGTTGCTCATGATTTCTACTACTAGTTCTTGGGTAGTTTGTAAAATTTCAGAAAATTCTTCATTATTTTCCGGTAATTCCTTTTGGCTTGTATTATCTGTTAATTGGCTTACCTAGCGGGTCGAGTTAGGTGCCATCACGACTAGTGGTTTTTGGGTCGTGACAAAATAGCGCCTAAAATAAGGTGTCCAGCTCTACGCGCATGTATTCGCGTTGAATACAGCAGTAAAAAGCGCCAAAAATCAAGGAAGTCCAGTTGTACGCGTCATGTATTCATGAATACAACAGTAAAAAGCGCCTAAAATCAGGGCAAAGGCGTGGGGCTTGTATTCGAATAGCAACATGCGCATGTATTCACGTTATTGTATTCATGAATACATCAGTAAAAAGCGCTTAAAACCAGGGTAGTCCAGCTATATGCGTATGTATTCAGATGCATTCGCACCATGTAATCAGGCATACAGTAACCACAATCACCTTAAAAATAGGTATATCCAGCTCTCTAAGAGAAAGGAAAAATATAAATAACGTATTTCATGCCTCAATGGTAATGTATACCATAAATACTTATTTTGCTATAAAATATAAAAAGTAGCTTTAGAAAATAATATTTTAAAATAATTTGACTTATAATATATAGGGTGTATACGTAGGAGGTAAAATTTGTATGAGGTAGAAATTCAAGAAAACAAGTAGGCATCGTGTGAAAAGCCTTTTTATTTTTAAGAGTGAGTGCAAAAAAACGTGAGCCCTTGTGGATGGTGAGGTGTTAGTGTGTGTTTTATGTGTAAATTGTTAGGGAAAGGATAAGGATGAATATTGCCAAATGACAACTTTTGATATGTGTTTATCTTTTTCATTTCTTTTGTTTTTTTTCAATGATAAAGCAAAAAAATATTTATTAACTAACTAAAAATATATATAAGAGAATCTGATTACACCATTTATCATCAGGGAGTTGGTGAGTTATCTCTCTATATATACCATTCATGACAAAATATTCACCATACAAGCTACAAAGAGAAAACACTCAATCCTCAAAACCAATGACAACATCTCACAATTCTCAACTACTTCCTCCCAAATATTTACAACTGGATGGCTTAAGTGAAGAGTGTAAGAAATTGCTCTCAAACCTACCCAAAGAAAAAGGATTGGTTGGATCATATATCTACAACTACCAAGGTTTTTGGGTATCACCAAGAATAATCCAAGGTGTGATTGCATGCCAAAAACAATTTCAAGCTCAAGATAGTGATATCATTCTTGTTACTACTCCTAAATCAGGAACTACCTGGTTAAAAGCGCTCGTGTTCGCTCTAGTGAACCGAAGGGAATATCCTTTTTCAGGACAAAATCATCCTTTGCTAGTCAAGAACCCTCATGCTCTTGTTCCGTTCTTAGAACTTAAGCTTTATATTGATGGACAAGTCCCTGATTTCTCTTCCTTCATTACTCCTAGGCTTTTGGCAACACATTTGCCATATGCTTCGTTCCCAAAATCTGTCCAAGATTCGAAAAGCAAGATCATTTATCTGTGTAGGAATCCGAGGGACACTTTTATTTCAATGTGGCATTTCACAAATAAGTTAAGATCTCATTACATAGATACCAATTCCATTGAAGAAATGTTTGATCTTTTTTGTGAGGGAGTGAGCCTTTTTGGTCCGTTTTGGGATCACGTGTTAGATTACTGGGAAAAAAGTTTAGAAAATCCTACAAGAGTACTTTTCTTGATGTATGAAGAAATTAAAGAGAAACCCGAGATTCAACTGAAACGCTTAGCTAAATTCTTGGAATGTCCATTTTCTGAAGAGGAAGAAGCATCAGGAGTGGTGAATGAAATCTTGAAATTGTGTAGCTTTGAAAATTTGAGCAACTTGGAAGTGAACAAGAATGAGAAATGGCCAACTGGAGAGGAACATAAATTGTTCTTTCGTCGAGGGGAAGTTGGAGATTGGAAGAATTACTTCACGGCTGAGATGGTGGAGAAACTCGATCACATCATTGAACAAAAGTTCCTAGGATCTGGATTAAGTTTTTACTATACTTAATTTAGAGTTTATGTACAATGCGCTTATTGCATGCAGTTATTTGTTTCGAAAATCAATGTTGGAAAATTAATGTTTGAGATTATTATAGGAACATACTGGTGATGTTCTATTGTGGTACTACTGTTGTTGGAACATTAATGTTTGAGAATATAATTATTTTTGGTGCTTCTACACGTGATAATTATGACGATAACTAACCAGAATAAACACCAAAGAAATAATTGTTGAAAATTGAGTTTTGATGATTACTAAACTTGTAACTTGATTGATTAAGTATCGTGAGTCTGAGACACTGGTTCTACTAGTCCGACACCCGAGCCAAAAATAACTTAATTATGACAATAATCTGGATTGATTATTGATGATATACTCTAAAGAGAAAATCTTCATAAAGTAGAGCTCAAACCTGAGCTACAATGGAGGAACCATGGATGCTTCTCGAAGAAGAACAGAGAAAGTAAAAAAGTTGGTTAACAGAGAAACTGAGAGAGGCGGTTATGTGAAATGAGAGAATTAGTTGTATTAAGATGTAAACTGAGTATATATACATATTACACGTGGGACCCAATACAAGCCAACTAATACACATCTAGCTGACTATTAACAAACTAACTATTAACATAATGATAAATACACTAACTCAATACCCCCCTCAAGTTGGAGGTGAAGGTATCACAGCCAACTTGCTCATCACTGCTGCATGCTTGACTCCGGTAAGTGCTTTGGTTAGAACATCAGCTAGTTGATTATCAGTCCCAACATGTTGAAGAGAAATCAGCCCTTCTTGCAATTTGTCTCTCACAAAATGACAGTCTACTTCAATATGTTTGGTCCTCTCGTGGAAACAGGGTTACGAGCTATATGTAGAGCAGATTGACTGTCACATAACACTGTGACAGGTGAAGGAAAAGGAATAGCGAGCTCAGTTAACAATCTGCACAACCAAACAAGTTCTCCGACTACATTTCGCAGGGCTATGTACTCTGCTTCAGACTAATGGGGTTGTCACCAATTAATACTAAATATCCACAACCAAACAAGTTCTGCTTCAGACTAATGCTTCTTGGACTTCCAACTAATGGGGCTCTCACCAAGCAATACTAAATATCCACTGACAGATTTCCTAGAGTCTGGGCAGGCAGCCCAATCAGAGTCACAATAACCTCTAACTGTGCAATTTGAATTTGTAGACAAGAAAATACTAAGAGTACTATCAGCTTTCAAATATCTAAGTAAGTGATGGGCAACCTTGAGGTGAGGTTCCCTGGGATCTTGCATGAACTGACTGAGGTGCTGGACACTATAGGCAATGTCCAGCCTTGTATGTAAGAACATTCAGCTTACCTATCAAGGTTCTGTAGATAGAGGGATCTACTAAGGGTATACCTTCTTTGGCTTGAAGCTTGACTGTAGGATCTAGTGGTGAGCTGAAGGCACTAACATGAAGGCATTCATCCTCCTTTAGTAAATCAACAGCAAACTTTCTTTGAGAGATTATCACACCATCTTCCTTGTAGAGAACCTCTAAACCCAAGAAATAATGCAATCTGCCCAAGTTCTTGATCTTGAATTGGGCATGTAGAAAAGCCTTCAAAGAGTTGATTTCTTCTTAGTTATTCCCTGTGACAATTACATCATCTACATAGATAGCAACATATATGGCAGATGAATCAGACTTTTTGTAAAACAAAGAGTAATCATTGAGGGAATGTACATAACCCTTGGAACACAATGCTTCAGCCAGCTTGGCATACCACTATCGACTGGCTTGTTTCAAGCCATACAATGATTTTTTCAATTTACATACTAGGCCAGGCTTGTCAACCAATAGACAAGGAGGCAAGTCCATATACACTTCCTTATGTAAATCCCAAGGAAGGAAGGCATTATTGACATCAAGTTGGAAGATACCACAATGCTTCTTTACTGCAGTTGCTATAAGTGCTCTAATAGTTGTCATTTTCACAACAGGTGAGAAAGTCTCAGTGTAATCAACACTACCCTGTTGTGTATACCCCTTCACTACTAAACTGGCCTTGAACCTCTCAACACTACCATCAGCTTTGTGTTTGACTTTATACACCCATCGACAACCTATAGGTTTCTTCCCTGTAGGTAAGGGAACTAGGTCCCAAGTTTGGTTGGCATGAAGAGCTTCAAACTCTAGGGACATAGCTTCTTGCCAGGCAGGATTCAAGGCTACTTATGTATAAGAATTTGGTTCACTATCATGGCAAACGCTTTGCATAATGAGCTGACTATCAGGGACCAATGAGCTGAAGGAGACATGATGATGTTTGGAGAAAAGAGCATTGAGAGAAAAGGAAGAATCTGGATTGGATGTAGAGGCAGAAGATGTTGGACTAGAAGGAGAATGAACAGTAGGGTGCAAATTGGGTAGAGAGTATACATAGTCCATTAGATGAACAGGTAAATGGTGTTCCCTAGTAGATCTTCTAGGTTCATGATGTTCCTGAATGTGAGGTGTTGGATAAAGTACAGGGGATTATGAAGATGAGGAATGAGTGGGAGGTGAGGCTGTTGTAGGTGAGGACACATTGTAGATGTCAACTGAACCAGGTAATGATCCAGACACACATTCAGGATATGTTGCAGGAGGTGGCACATCTACCGTATAAGGAGCAGAATTAAGTACTAATGGAAAAGAAGAGGAGGAATTAGGTAGAATAGCAAAAGGAAAGATGTGCTCATGGAAGATCACATCTCTAGAAACATGAATATTTTTGGTGGCCAGATTTAAAACCTTGTACCCTTTAGTTTCATAGGGATATCCCACAAAGACGTGTGGTTCTAGGTTCAAATTTGTCTCTATGGACTTTAGGTATAGTGGGAAAATATAATCATCCAAAACTTCTCAAATGGGAATAAGTTGGTGCTTTATTATAGAGGATCACAATTGGGCATTTATTTTTTAGGTAGGTGGTAGGGAGTCTGTTTATAATGTGGGTTGCAGCCTATACACATTCACCCCAGTATTGTAGAGGCAACTTGGATTGAAAAAGGAGTGCCCTGGCAGTTTCTAAGAGGTATTTGTGTTTCCTTTCTACAACTATATTTTGTTGAGGAGTATAGGGACATGTTTTTTGATGAACTATACCTTTAGATTGAGAGAATGATAAATTTTCCATGTTGACAAATTCTGAGCCATTGTCAGATCTAAAGTATTTGATAGTGGATTTGAAATGGGTTTCAACCAGGGATATGAAGCTTTTAATGACTTGCAAAACAATGCTTTTGCTACTTAAGAGGTGGGTCCAAGTGGACCTACTATGATCATCCACTAAGGTGAGAAAATATTTATACTTATCATGAGTGACAATGTGATAAGGTCCCCAAAGGTCTACATGAAGGAGTTCAAAAATTGAAGCAGTAGTGCTAGTCCTATGGGGAAAAGAAAGTCTAGGTTGTCTAGCCATAGGAAAAATTGAGCAAAGGAAAGGTTGTTTTGTTGAAAATTGAACAAGGATAGAAGATATCCCCCTCATTTTGATAAAGGGCACATGGCCTAATCTGTAATGCCACAAAAAATCATATTGATTCTTGTTAGACAAAGAGGAGTTTGAAGAAATGCACTGAGTTTTATTACTGGTGGAACTATTTACAAAAGATTGTGAATTGCAAATGGGAACATTTACATATGATTCAGAATGCTGGCAGTGCAAATTATTTACATCAGAAGAGTTAGACAAAACAGAACAAGAAACAGGTAAATAGGCAGCATGTGAAGTAGAACATGAATTCTTCAGACAGCTTGAACAAAGGAGGTACAAGCCATCTTTGACCTTACTAATCTCCAGAGGCCTCTTCATTAAAGGGGCCTGCAGAAGGCAAAGAAAACCAGAGAAGGAAATCAGACCCTTAAGTTGAGAAGCTAAAGAGTGGATTGAAATAAGATTGTACTTAAAGGATGGAACATATAGGACTCTTTGTATAACAATGTTTGGAGCTAATGTGGCAGTTCCAGTTTCTATGACTTTAACTCTATAGCCATTTGGTAATGTGATTAACATAGGATACACTAGGGTTTTAATGTGAGTGAGTAAGGATTTATTGAAAGTCATATGGTTAGAGGCCCCAGAGTCCAGGATCCAGATGTCAGCCCTTGATTTAAAGCATTTAAATGAAAGTAGGACAAAATCAACAAAAAGGATAGAAGCAGAAAAAGCAAAAGTACCTGCGAAGTTCACAGCTCCACCAGTCACATTGTTGTCTAAACTATCTCCTCCAGTGCTGGTCTGAAAATGTTGAAGTAGAGTCACCAACTGGCCATATTGCTCCTTAGTGAGACTCACATTGGAATTGCTACCTTGAGTCTGTGTTTCTTCACTTTTCATAGAAAAAGAGTCGAGTGGAACACTATGCACATTAGCTGCAGTCCTCTTGCCTTTATTGTACTTGGGATTCTGATTGAAATCATAGGGATAGCCATGAAGTTTGAAGCATTTCTCTCTAGTATGAACAGTGCATTTATAGTGGTCACAGAAGGGGCGAGATCTAGTACTTGTGGAAGGATAACTGTTTGGAGAGTAGTTGGTTCTGAAATTGTTATGTGCAGGTGCTCTATTGTTGAAGTTAGTGTGTGAGGCCACATTAACATTCAAAGAAGCAGAATCGAGCATGAGTTGATTATGTGGCTTCACTTCTCGTTATTTTTCTTCCTGAATTAACAAGGAGAAGGCTTGTGCCATGGAAGGTAGTGGATTCATCATAAGTATACTACCTCGCACTGTGGTATACACTTCGTCCAAACCCATGAGGAACTGAATAAGTCTTCTATCATGTTAAGCCTTGTGCATATTCTCTTTAGCTCCACAAGTGCACTGACAACTACACTGTGACTTAGCATTTATCATGCTTAATTCTTCCAAAAGCTTCTTCATTTTCGTGTCTTATCCAGTAACATCAAGAGTTCCTTGAGCCAAATCATTGATTTCCTTTTGGATTTGATACAATTTGGTACCATTAGTCTGATCGTACCTATCTTCTAATTCTCTCCAAAGTTCAAAAGAATTATTAGCATATTCAACACTGTCCGCGATTTCCTTGCATAGAGAATTCAGGATCCATGAGGTTACCATATCGTCACACCTTTCCCATTGACGAAATTGCGGAGAATCTAGGTCTGGTCGCTTGTACTCCCTAGTGATGAATCCTATTTTATTTTTAACTGAAAGGGCTCTGAGAACACTTCTTCTCCAGGATCGATATCCGACGGCGTTGAAAGGAGCCGTGACCAACATCGCACCAGGATTGTCCGATGGATGCATGTAAAATGGGCAGCTCGGATTCACTCCGGGATCAGTATCAGCGACATGAGTTGAATCAATCGATTAAACTCCAGAATCATTTTTTTAATCAAGGATAGCCATGAGAAACCAGTGTCAATTCGTCGAATCGAGAAAATTAGGGCAAAAGAGATGGAGATTGTGACTGTGGATTTAGGATCCAAAAATTTGAGAGAAATTTAGAGAAATTGAAGAGAATAGCGAGTAGAATACCTCGCTCTGATACCATGTGAAAGAGTAGAAACAATAGAGCTCAAACTTGAGATACAATGGAGGAACCATGGATGCTTCTCGAAGAAGATTAGAGAAAATGAAAGAGTCGGTTAACAGAGAAAGTGAAAGAGACGGTTATGTGAAATGAGAGAATTAGTTGTATTAAGATGTAAACTTAGTATATATACATATTACATGTGGGACCCAATACAAGCCAGCTAATACACATCTAACTGATTATTAACTAACAAACTATTAACATAATGATAAATATACTAACTCAATAAAAACTATGAGAAAAAGATTAAATGATAGCAAAAATGCGAATTAATTTCTCTCTGTCTTGCTTCGTACTATTATTGATTATATTTAATCATGACATGCACAAGTCAGATGAGTCTATACTTTCAAATTAGATCAGTCACATAATAACACTAAAAGATACTTATAAAGTTTCACCGTCTTACATTTTATAATATTTTCCTAGTTAAAGTATATTTCTTATGCTCACAAAATTGTCTTATATAGTAACTAGAGACCAGAAAATAAAATGTAAAATAGACAAAGCAAGTCAATGCCAATTATTTAACTCTTAATAATCACAAAACAAAACAACCAATTGTAAGTTTGATCACGCGGCCAACTCTAGTCTTAAAAGGATAAGCGCGTCGCTACAATATAATCCGGTCTAAAAGTACGGAGCCGAATCCGACATAGAACTAGGGTTTAGCTACAACTGTTCACTATCACTATGAAGACAAGCTCGAACAATTCCTAAGCTATAAATATTAAGATTCTTATATCTAATTAACTAACAAATTAAAGTAGTATAACAACCAAAGATAATGGGTTGGAGAAAAGATTAAGAAGGTCTAGAGTTATGATTTCCCCAATTGTCGGAGTCCTTCCCGCTAAGTCATCTATAATTTCGCCTAAGTATTCTCTACCAATCGTGAGTACTTCTGATGTCATAATTCTCTCTCAAGCAACTACCACAATTCACTAGACATATTCTCTCTAACTACGCTAGCTGGCACTAATTCACAATTCACTACGATCACACTAAGGTTTCGTTATCTCTAATCCCGCCAACCCTCTAGAGGAACCTATTTGTAATGATCTTTCATATACTTTAGGAGTGAGGTTGTTCAAAAAACTATCTAAATATGTTACCTCTCTCAAGCAATACACACTAAATAGGCACATTCAATTAATGATCATTCAATCAACAACACTAATACGTAGTTGAACAATTAGAGAAATCTAACAGTTCAATTACATAAAAAGATAACGAGAATTTATCTTACAAAAGGTTTCATCAAAACCCTAGATAACAAATTAGATATTCATAATAGTATGCAAAACTACAATACTAGAATTCATAACCAAATAATGAAAATAGGAAGAAGGAAGTGAAAAACTCGTAGAAAAATTATCCTCCTTGCTCCTAGCATTTTCTTGCCTCCTTGGGTCAAATCCTCTCACTAATGATGTCTTCCCTCTCTAATGATGTCTAACCCTAAAAAACTCACTTTAAAGGGTATTTATGGGGTAGGGGGATGAATTCTACATGTCCAAAACTAATGAAGAATTAAAATTTGCTCGGATGGCGTCGGCACGAGGCACTGTCAACGGCGTCATTGTTTCGGAGCAGGGCATTGTCTGGGGCGCCAATGACACTACCATGGACAATTCCTTGGATTGTCTATGGCACTGTTATTTCTGGGCAAGGCACTGTATGTGGCGCCAATGGTAGTGCCCTGGACAATGCCTTGCACTTCTTCTTTTATTGATCCATTTTTTAGCTATGAGGTACCATTTCATGAAACTTTTCTCCAATTCATGTCCAAGTATAACGCCGGTCATTTCAAGAGTTGTATCCCCATTTCCCCATTTTTTTGCTTCTTTTGTATTCTACAGTTGTTATATGAATTACCAGGTTAGTTTGTTTGGTTCCGAAGCGATTTCATAGTGAATTGAGACACTTAGTATCTTAATTGAAAGCTTAAGTTGGAAAAGTTGATCGGATGTCGACTTATGTGTAAACGGCCTCAGATTTGAATTTTGATTGTTCCGTGAGCTCCATTAAGTGATTTTGGACTTAGGAGCGCATCTAGAATATGATTTGGAGGTCCGTAGTAGAATTAGGCTTGAAATGACAATAGTTGGAGTTTTGGAAAGATTGACCGGGAGTGGGATTTTTGATATCGTGGTCGGATTGGATTTTCGGAAGTTGGAGTAGGTTCATAGTGTCATTTATGACTTGTGTGCAAAATTTAAGGTCAATTGGACGTGGTTTGATAGGTTTTGACGTCGTTTGTGGAATTTGGTAATTAACCTTAGTAGAACATAAAATTCTACACAGAAGTTCTTAGATGCTTGATGTATGCATGTAATGAGTAGTATAAAATGTAATATTAAAATTACAAGCTCAATTCCAGAATGATTGTTCTATTTATGAGTTGATTATTGGACTTTAATGATTATATGTCGTCTCGACCTGAAAAGTAAAATCAATTTAATTAGTTATGCAGTATAGATATTAATCTAATTACTTATGTTATTCGTTGCAAATATGTTAGATGCATGTATCGTACCTAACACTTCCTTGTAGACGATATTTTTGGTATATGTTCCAGTTTTACGTTTCGGTTGCTCTGTCATGACTAGAACTTTTGTTGTGGACATTGATATCCGTCTTGAAAGTGAAACATACAATTGTCCATGCGAAAAAATATGTTGTGACAAATATAAGCCAACATTGGGAATGGTTTGGCCTTGTGCTTTATTTATTGTCATGGCAAAGCAAAAACGTACTAGACGTTTCTTCCGAATGAATTTGAAAGGATATCCTTCATTTTCTGGGTGAAGCTGAATGCGTGATATAAACACATTCTTTGTTGCACAATGACCAATCATAATTTCTGCATGTAAAACGTTGTTGTCAAAACCTCTGCATATCATTCTTGTTCCGTTACATAAGCCATTTGAAGGGTCTAGATTCCGGAGTAGCATTATGGGTGAATTCTCCTTCAATAATAACTTGCATAAGAAATTAAAAGAAAAATTGAAAATCATTTTTTATTGCATGTTCCAGGTGTGTATGCTTGAGGTAAAACAAAGACAAATAGTGGAGGAACAAAATATATTTATAAATCATAATGTATATGATAAAATACCTATGCGAGGGGAGACCATTGGGTGTTAAAGTGTTTAGATATTCTTCGTGGTAATAATTATTGGTGTCATCTTCTGCAGAGTCAAAACTAATAAATATTTTGCTTTCACCTAGGAACACATCTAGCAACCTCTCATTTAGCTTATCAACATGCTCATTTCTGCTTGCTAAGATAGCTCTCTCCGTTACATATTTTGCAAAGTTAGCATTCTTTTGTAGTGATGGGTATATTTCGCTTATTAAGCATTCTTCAGCAATACCATCACTATTATACTTGACAATCAAATGTTCTGGAGGAGGGATCAAACTATATTTTATTGTTGGCTCTTCTCCGTTGCCAACACGAAGTAAGAACTTACCAAATATTGGATCAGTTCTTGCTCTCATGTTTTTAATAAATTTTATTTTTTTCATCAAAGGCCATAGATATGATTTTACCAAGCTTGCATTGATTATTTCTACTCTTGTAGATTTTGGAACAGCTAGTAATACCTGACAAAAATCTCCTCCAAAACCCATGATTTTTCCACCAAAAGGTTTATCGATGTCCATTATATCTCTAAAGCTCCTGTCGACTGTTTCTATTGTTTTCTGCTTGGCCATGGGCGCTTCATCCCATATTATTAATTTTACTTTTCGAATCAATTTGGCTGCACCACTTTGTTTGGACATGTTTTTCATAGTCGTTTCATTTGTTTGGAAAGGAATGTCAAATCTAGAGTGAGATGTACGACCTTCTGGTAAAATTGATGTTGCTACGCCACTTGTTGATATTGCTAAGGCTATCATATCTCTTAATCTAACATTTTCCAGCAATGCTCGATATAAGTATGTTTTTCCAGTTCCACCAGGTCCATCAACAAAGAATAAACTATCTCTTCCACAATCGACTAAATGCAAAATGGTATTGAAAGCTTGCTCTTATTCAGGATTTAATTTTGATTGTGCCTCTAAATATTCTATGGGTATTTGCACAGACATTTCTTCAACAATTTCTCTGCATTTCGATTTGAAAACTTCGGGCAATTGGTGATCAATGCAAGGTAGATCATATTTGTTGATGCTCTTGCCCATACTCTCCAAATAATAATTTATACTCTTAAGAGTACATTGCAGCTGAGTTGTTGGTGAGTTTTCATGTATTCTTTCAAAGTCTTCAGACATATCCTCGAAATACGTATCCCATATTTTTCTAATGTCTGTGGGGTTACAGTGTACCAAAATTGTTGCGAACAAACTTCGAAAAGCTGACGGCATTTTGAAAAGGGTAGCTTCACGCAAACATTCTGATATGTTGTCATCTGATTCTAATAACCCTCTTTCTTTGGCTGCTTCTTTAAAGGTGTCACACTATCTTCCATTGACATTGACTAAGTCTTTGAATGAAAATGGTTCTCTAACATGGTTTAGTAATAACCGCTCATAGTACCTTTCTCCCTCCTTAGGATTAGCTGCAATATTTAGTATATGTTAATAAAATTGATAAATGATGGAGTTGTGTATATATTTTAAAATTAGTGTTGTATTCCTTACCAGTTGCAATTCGACTAATTACAAGTCTTGTTTTTCTTTTTGTCCATAGCTTTCCCTATGGATTTCAAACATAATGTTGAGGGAATTCTCTATAAAGGTATATTCGTGCTTCTGTGTCGATGGAACACGTCTTGAAATACTCGGTAAGCATGGTTTGCCTGTTTTTGTCCCACGTGATGATACTTTGCAAATTACGGTTCTTCTAATAAAATACTAAGGGTTGATATAAGTTAGAATTTTCATATTTTTAATTTTTCATCAAAATATGTAGCAATTTTAAGTGTATAACTAAAAAGTTAGTGCACCTGAATGTTTGTCAGGGAGATGTAGTTGAAGGTTAATAACTAGAGGTTGCATTTCACATAGATTGAATTCATAAATTCTCCATAGTGCTTCTGGTGGTGAAACCCATCTCATATCTTGAAAATTTTGGATCTCATTAATGATTTTTTCTCCATCTCCTGACTCGATATAAACGACACACCTATCATGGCCTTTATATATATATATATATATATATATATATATATATATATATACTTGTAAAGGTATTTTATTGCCTTTACGCCCGAGAAGACTTCAATATTAATGTGACAATTGTATCTCGTAAGCAGATAAGCATTATACAGCACAACCCATTGGTTATCCATTTTCATTCCGCGAACTGTCTCAAGCCTTCCATCATTTCTTCTTTTGTAAATAGGATAGCCATCCTTTGCTTGCATTGATTTGTTGATGAAAGAGCGAGGATGATGATACTTGAATTGGCCATCTTGCATGCATGAATTCGTTGGACGATGTTGTCCACGTGGACCCTGCATCATATGCTTGACTACTAATTCATGCAAGAGCGGATATTTAGATTTGTCTGAAATTTCTGCAGATATAAACTTATCGTACTAATCTGCTGTTTTTATCTTGTGGCCTACTTTCAATATGAGCAAAAGGTGTATATGAGGTAGCCCTCTTTTTTTTGAATTCCACCACGAAGACATGAGCTGAAACAATTCCAAATATTTTTTTTTTGAAAATTTGGTCTTGTAGGTCCTGCAGTTTTGCTTTAAATACCCTAGTCACCAAGTCTGGCCTATCTTGAGGAGTTTGGCCTTTGCCAAATTCTTGTTGGATCTCCACCCAATCAGGATTACATGTCATTGTTATGAATAGATCTGGTCTTCCAAAATTCTTAACCAAAGCCATTGCGTCCATATACCGCCTTCGCATATCCTGTGGACCTCCAATAAAAGAAGCTGGAAGTAGTACTCTTTGGCCAATTTTTTCTCCTCTAGATTCTCCGGCCATAATACTATCAACTATACCTTGATAAACCTCTCTTCTAAAATTGGATTGTTCTTTTCTGAAATATTCAAGCCTTGTTGTTTCTAATTTTATGTACATGTCAACCACAAATTGTTGCAATAATCTTCCACAATATAGTAATATGGACTTTTCAGATTCCCGTTCTTGTAACTTATAGCAATAATATTCTCTGCAAGAAACATCGCCTTTTGTTTTACGATGAACACCTACAGGTTATAATAAGTATGTTATATATAAGCATATGTAATTATATTATATCTGTATTGAGATGTGTTACCTTGGTCTTCGTTAGCAAATATTGAATTTGCTTATATAAATATTGGAATATTATTGCTCAGAGTTGTGGCAGAGATTGTTGTGTGATGTTGTGGTTTTGTTTGTTTCCTTATTCCTTGATATCACCCACCTTCGCCTCTTGGAAATAATAGCGGATATTGTAGTGGATCATAACAACCATAATAGTGCTTGACGCGATGTTTGTTCCCAGAATATTCATGAACAATGATTTTCCGGTCGAAGGGTATATTTGGATTGTTACCATCTATCCAAATTGATGCAACTTGATCTACCGAGGGTGTGTTATATACTCATTGATCTAGAGAGGCATTTGCAGCAATTCGAAGCTGCAAATTTTGAAATGTGGTATAATCTTTTAGATGGCGAAAGAATTGTGCATATGAATTTCCATCCATTGTCTGCCTTATTTTTCTCATGAGTCTGTCCGACAGGTTGCCTTCTTTGATTTTTGATATCCTATTGCCCAACTCATTATCTGTATCAAAGAAGTATAGTTGAAAGTAGCAAGGGTTATTATCACGCGGTACCAATGATGGTAGATCGTGATATACTTGACCCTGTGCCTTAAAAGTGTACACTCCTTTTCTTGAAGATGCCAATTCCTTATCAAGCGTAACACTGAAAGATGTAAATGAAAAAATACTATTAAATGCTCGAATATTTTTGCGAAATTCGGTAGCTTCTTCTGTGTCAGTCATGAACAATTCATGTAGTTCCGCTGGAGCTTCAGTGCTAGCCAATATCAACTTATGAATTTATGATAACGATAAGTTGTAAGAAAAATCTCCTAAATAGATATATAGGAAGATACTTCAAATGACTATTTTTAAAATGAAAATAAATATAAAAGATAACAATTATATGTATAAGTTGTGTATTTTATTTACCTCCAGCTTCGGATTCTTCGGATAAAGCTCTAAATAGCCAATTTACTTTAGGCTGCTTTTTCGGTTGTTCAATATCTATGTCACGACCCAAAACCGGTCCAGGTCGGGATGGCGCCTAACGATGGGGTTAGGCAAGCCAACGAACAACAATAACAATGAAAGTGCGGAATACAATAACGACATGGGGCAAGGCCGTAGGAACAAGCTGATCCATAGCTAGGCCCAATATATATACAACCCCGACAACTACAACAAGTATGTGCCAGGACTAGTGTCACAGTGTCAACGGGCGGCTACATAGATACAACTGTAGAAAATACATATACAAAATATACAAGCCGCAGTCAGGAACAAAAGACTGAGCAAAAGGAAACTAGAAGGCTCC
>ML288172.1:0-29604 GCA_005239495.1 Nicotiana undulata
GAATATACAATGACTACAATATATACAGGGTCTCAGTCTAAATGCAATAGACAAAGAGTATAAAAAAAAGAATCTCTAGGGTGCTGCTAGGAAGTCACCAGGAAAGTGGCTCACCGTGAAGTATGACCACGCTATCAATATCTAGCACCGGCCTGAAAATCAGATGGACCAGCCTCCGGACCTGTACAGTCAAGTACAGAAAAGGAAAGAAAGTGCNTTATAGAACAAGATAAGGCTAACACAATAGGCATGCGAAACAGTAAACAACAAGTATATGAACACATAATGTAACACAAGTAAGAACACCAAGTACCAGTTCCTCTTATCCAACAATACCTTGCCAAAACTATCATATGTGATCCTGACTCAAGTGTACATATACCGACACGGACAAGACAACCGGCCGGAGTCATAAGGTAGGTCATAAGGACTGAGGTCATAAGCTCCCCACGATCGCGAATCATACCTGCGACTCGTGTGCTGACTCGATAGTAATAAGCTCCCCACGATCGCGCATCATGCCTGCGACTCGTGTGCTGACTCGATAGTAATAAGCTCCCCACGATCGCGCATCATGCCTGCGACTCGTGTGCTGACTCGATAATAATAAGCTCCCCACGATCGCGCATCATGCCTGCGACTCGTGTGCTGACTCGATAGTAATAAGCTCCCCACGATCGCGCATCATGCCTGCGACTCGTGTGCTGACTCGATAGTAATAAGCTCCCCACGATCGCGCATCATGCCTGCGACTCGTGTGCTGACTCGATAGTAATAAGCTTCCCACGATCGCGGATCATGCCTGCGACTCGTGTATTGACTAGATAGTAATAAGCTTCCCACGATCGCGCATCATGCCTGCGATTCGTGTGCTGACTCGATAGTAATAAGCTCCCCACGATCGTGCATCATGCCTGGGACTCGTGTGCTGACTCGATCGTAATAGTATTTACATGTAGGTACCTACGGGTACCGACTCGACCGTGAACTCAACAGAATTGTGTCAATATCATGTCACTGATAGCCAATTAGGATTTACATCATCATATTTTTACCTCTCCCATGTCATTTCAACAGTTAACACAATTTATAATACATACAACGGTTCAAATAAGACACAAAATGGCATGCTCGTGGGTCCTACGACTACCCGACATAGCAATATAGTCGCCACGTACGGACTCTCGTCACTTGGTACGTACGCGGCCCCCTCAACATGTGTACATAGCAAACAAGGAGCCTACGGGGACATTTCCCCCTTATAAGTTTGGAAAAGAGACTCACCTCGTGACGATATCACCTTTCTGATTAAGGATGCGCCCAAATCTCCGAAATTCACCCTCGACGGCTCGCAACTAACCAAACATGGTATAATTGAATTAATTTTGGTCCCAAGAAGAAGAATTAACAAGAAATCCTAAAATTAAGCATTCTTGACCATTTTTGAAATTTCGACCCCGGGCCCACACGTTTGGATTTCGAAAATTCTTGAAGGAATCACCTACCCGAAGTCTAAGGATCGAATTTATGTGATTTATACAAGGATTCATAGCCTCAAATGAATAATTCACTAATTTATTCAAAGTCCTAGAATTCCTATCCAAATTTTATGATTTTTGATTCTTTAGGAATTAAACCCGTTGAATTCTATGCATAATAGTGAAAAATAGAAGATAATTACTTACCTCTACAGTGGGTGGTCATGGGCAGTGTTTCTCAAACTTGGATGCTCTATAATGGAAGTTGATGGTGGATAAAAATGAAGAAAACCCGTATTTTGGGACATTTAAAAGGGCCTGGCAACAGTGATTTCCGCACCTGCGACCTTGGGACCGCAGGTGCGGTCTCGCACCTGCGAGAATATCATCGCCCCTACAGAAAAGGGCATGGGACCCTGGGCATCGCACCTGCAGAGAAGGAGTCTGCACCAGTAATCCCGCTCTTGCGGAAGAAGGGTCGCGCATGCGATGGCGGTCGCACCTGCGAAGGCTGGACCGCATGTGCGGACTCGCACCTGCGACTGACAGACCGCAAGTGCGGTCACACCAAAAGTAGCTGCACCAGCAATGATTTTTGCTGGTTTTTGGCCTCGTGCGGAGTCCGAGAAGCTCCTGGGCCCACCTGAGCCCCCGTCAAAACATACCAACAGGTCCCAAATCATTATACGAACTTGCTCGAGCCTACAGAACACTCATGACATCGCTAAAACTCAAAATCACCCTCCAAAACCCCTGAAATCATAACTTAATAACTTTGAAATTTCTAGAATTCATCTCATTGCGCCGAACGGGTCTATACTACTCGGAATGACCTCAAATTTTGCAGAAAAGTCATAAATGACTATACAGAACTATTCCCAGTCCCGAAATTCCGTTCGGACTTTGATAGCATAAAGTACCGTTTCAAGCAAAATTCCAAACTTAAGGAAATTCTGATTTCCATTTCGGGCGCCGAAATGTTCCCGGGTCTTCAAAAACCCGAGCCGAACATACGCCCAAGTCCGAAATCATCATACGAAGCTACTGGAGCTGTCAGAACTCGATTCCGAGGTCGTTTGCTCAAAATGTTGACCGAAGTCAAACTTGGCCAAATAGGACAACCTTAAGGAACCAAGTGTTCCTAAACCACTCAAATCATTTCCAAATCCCGAACCACCCGCTCCCGCAAGTCATAAAGCACGAGTAGCTGCTATGAAAGGTTTCATTTAAGGGAACAGGGTCGTAATACGCAAAACGACCAGCTAGGTCGTCACATTCTCCCCCTCTTAAACAGACGTTCGTCCTCGAACGGGTCTAGAATTGTACTTGAAGTGCTGAAAAGCTGCGGATATCTGCTCCGCGTGTCCTCCTCGGACTCCCAAGTCACCTCCTCGGCTGGCTGGCCCCTCCACTGAACCTTAACCGCAGAAACTGTCTTGGACCTCAAGTGGCGGTCCTGTATATCAATAATGGCCACTGGCTCCTCCTCGTAACTCAACTGCTTGTCCAACTGAATTGTGCTATAATCAATCGCGTGAGAGAAGTCAGCGTGATACCTCCGAAGCATGGATACGTGGAAAACTGGATGAACACATGATAAGGCTGGAGGTAAAGCAAGCTCATAACCAACCTCTCCGACCCGCTTCAACACCTCGAAAGGACCAATAAACCTAGGGCTTAGCTTGCCTTTCTTCACGAATCTCATGACGCCCTTCATCGGCGAAACCTTCAGCAGGACCTTGTCTCCCTCCATGAATGCTATATCACGCGCCCGCTAATCCGCGTAGCTCTTCTGCCTACACTGAGCTGGGCGAAGCCTCTCCTCAATCACCTTCACTCTCTCCAAGGCATCTCTCACTAGATATGTGTTATATAACTTGGCCTCATCAGGCTCAAACCACCCAATGGGAGAAGACATCGCCGACAATATAGAGCCTCAAATGGAGCCATCTCGATGCTGGATTGATAGCTATTATTGTACGCAAACTCTGCAAATGGCAAGAATTGGTCCCACTGAACTCCAAAATCAATCACACAGGCCCTGAGCATATATTCTAATATCTGAACCGTACGCTCTGACTGGCCATCAGTCTGAGGATGAAATGCTGAACTGAGGGCTATCTGAGTGCCCATCTCACTGTGCAAAGCTCTCCAGAAGTGCGAGGTGAATGGAGCACCTCGATCTGAGATGATAGACACCGGCACACCATGCAATTGGACAATCTCTCTTATGAAAATCTGAGCCAGCCTCTCTGAAGTATAAGTAGTAGCCACAGGAATGAAATGCGCTGATTTGGTCAGTCTATCCACACTGACCCAAACCGCGTCAACCTTCTGCAGTGTCCGAGGCAACCCAACTACAAAGTCCATGGTGATGCGCTCCCACTTCCACTCCGGAATGCGCATCTACTGAAGTAGGCCCCCAGCCTCTGATGCTCGTACTTGACCTGCTGACAATTAAGGCACCAAGCTACATACCGCACAATATCCTTCTTCATCCGCCTCCACCAGTAATGTTGCCTCATATCACGGTACATCTTTGCCGCCCCTGGATGAATAGAATACCTCGAACTGTGCGCCTCTGCTAGAATCCCCTCCCTCAGGCCATCAATATCAAGAACACACAATCTGTCCTGGAGTCTCAGAACACCATCCTCGCCAAAGGTAACATCCTTGGCCCTACCCTGGACCACGGTATCTCGAAGTTGTGCCAAACACGGGTCATCAAACTGTCGAGCCTTTATCTCTCCCAATAACGAAGACTGAGAAACCACATGAGCTAGAACTCGACGAGGCTTAGAAAGATCCAATCTCACCAGGCGATTGGCCAAGGACTGAATGTCCAAGGCTAGAGGTCTCTCCTCCGCTGCAATGTAAGCTAAACTGCCCATACTCGCTGCTCTCCTGCTCAAAGCATCTGCCACTACATTTGCCTTGCCCGGGTGATACAGAATAGTAAGATCATAGTCTTTTAACAACTCAAGCCATCTTCGTTGCCTCAGATTAAAGTCCTTCTACATAAATAAATGTTGCAAACTGTGATGGTCAGTGAAGACCTCACAAGACACGCCATATAAGTAGTGTCGCCAAATATTCAAAGCATGAACAATCGCTGCCAACTCCAAGTCGTGCACAAGATAGTTCTTCTCATGAACCTTCAGCTGGCGCAAAGCATAAGCAATAACTCTGACATCCTACATCAACACACATCCTAACCCGACGCGTGAAGCATCACAATATACAGTATACGACCCTGACTCGGAAGGCAATGATAGAACTGGAGCTGAGGTCAATGCAGATTTGAGCTTCTGAAAGCTCGCCTCACAGTCGTCGGACCATCAAAACGGGGCATTCTTCTGAGTCAATCTGGTCAATGGGGCTGCAATAGAAGAAAACCCCTCCATGAACCGACGGTAATAGCCTGCTAAACCCGGAATTCTCCTGATCTCTGAAGCTGAGGTAGGACGCGGCCAACTCTGAATTGCCTCTATCTTCTGAGGATCAACCTTGATACCCTCTCCTGAAACCACATGCCCCATAAATGCCACGGATTCCAGCCAAAACTCGCACTTGGAGAACTTAGCATATAGCTCCTGCTCTCGCAAGGTCTAAAGCACAATTCTCAGATGCTGCTCATGCTCACCCAAACCCCGTGAGTAGATATACGGCATGAATACCCTATTCATCAAATCCATAAATGTTGCTGGGGCATTAGTCAAGCCAAAGGACATCACTAGAAACCCATAGTTACCATATCTAGTGCGGAATGCAGGATTCGGAACATCAGAAGCCCGAATCTTCCACTGGTGATAACCCGATCTCAGGTCAATCTTAGAAAACACACGAGCACCCTGCAACTGATCAAAAAAATCATCAATGCGCGGTAAGGGTACTTATTCTTGATGGTCACTTTATTCAACTGGCGGTAGTCAATGCACATTCGCATAGACCCATCCTTCTTCTTCACAAATAAGACTGGATCACCGCACAATGACACACTCGGCCTGATGAACCCCTTGGCCAACAACTCCTCAAGCTGCTCCTTCAACTCCTTTAGCTCCTTAGGAGCCATACGATAAGGGGGAATGGAAATAGGCTGAGTATCTAGAGTCAAATCAATACAGAAGTCAATATCTCGATCTGGAGGCATGCTTGAAAGATCTGCAGGAAACACATCTGGAAACTACCGAACAACCGGTACTGAATCAATGGTAGGAGACTCGGCGGTGGTGTCCCGCACATAAGCAAGGTAAGACAAACACCCTTTTTCGACCATGTGCCGAGCCTTCTTAAAAGAAATGACCCTGCTGAATGCACTAATTGAAGAACCCCTCCACTCCAATCTCGATGACTCAGGCATGGCTAACGTAACTGTCTTGGCATGGCAATCCAACACAACATGATAAGGAGATAGCTAATCCATGCCCAAAATAACCTCGAAATCAACCATATCAAGCATTAACAGGTCGGCCCTGGTCTCAAGCCCACAAAAAGCAATCATACAAGCTCGGTAGACCCGGTCTACCACTATAGAATCGCCCACATGAGTGGACACATACAAACGAGAACCCAAGGACTCACAAGCAACATCCAGAGAATGGGCAAATAATGCTGAGATATATGAATATGTAGACCCTGGATCAAATAGCATTGAAGCCTCTCTACCACATACTGAAATAATACCTGTAATCACGGCGTCTGAGGCCACTTTGCCTGCCCTAGCCGGAATAGCATAGAACCTCGATGTAGCACTTGATGACTGAGCTCCCCCAGGAAGAGCTGGAGCTGAATGACCCCCTCCTGACTGGCCTCCCCCTCTAGGACGGCCCCTGCCAATCTGACCTCCACCCCTAGGTGATCGAACTACTAGTGCGGGACCCATAGGCTGGTAACTCTACTGAACGGCCTTGCCCCTAAAACAGGTGCAATCCCTCTTCACGTGGCCTAGGTCCCCACACTCGTAACATCTCAGATGTGACATATCCTGTTGGCCTGAAGAGTAATTGTCCCGAATGGCTGGAGTGCGATGAGAATCATCTGTCACCACACTGAAATACGAACCGGAGGATCTCTGATGGCTGGAGTAACCACTAGATGGACTGTGAATGGCTGGAGGACGGTAGGAGCGCTCTGGCATGGCACTGAACTAAGGCCTCACTAAGACACCCCTGGGAGGAAATGTAGGTGCTGAATATGAAGGCCTACTGAACTGACCTCTGCCCCTAGCTGGAGCACCCCTGAAGTCACCTATGAATCTGGCCCTCTTATCCTGCTGACCCTGCTGACCTGACTGACCCTGCTCCCTGCTCCTCGTACGGTAACTCTCGATCCGTCGAGCTATCTCGACTACCAGCTGAAATGGGGTACCCATCTCGACATCTCTAGCCAAGGAGGTCCTGATACCTGGATGTAAGCCTACCACAAACCGTCGCACCCTCTCAGCATCAGTGGGAAATATCATAAGGGCATGGCGGGATAACTCTGAAAACCTCGCCTCATAGTCCGTCACGGACATCTGTCCCTGCTCTAACCTCTCAAACAGAACCCGAAGCTCCTCCCTTTCGGACGGTGGAAGGTATCTGTCCAGAAATAGCTGTGTAAACTGCTTCCAAGTAACCGGTGGAGAACCTGTTGGCCTACTGAGCACATAAGACTGCCACCATCTGCGAGCTCTACCCTCTAACTAGAAAGTGGTGAAATCTACCCAGTGTGACTCCAATATCCTCATATTGTGCAATATGTCCCTGCACCTGTCGATGAAATCCTGGGCATCCTCACCCTGCTCGCCCCTGATGCCTGGAGGACGAAGTCTAATCGATCTGTCTAGTAACTTCTGATGGTCGCCCTCTACAATGTGCCTGGGCTCTGGTTGTGCTACTATAGGCTGAACCCCAATCACGGGCGGTGTACCCGGAATAAGATGTGTTGCTGCCGGTCCTGTGGCCTGAGCGGTAGGGGTCTGAAATCACTCGTACCTTTTCGTAGTAGGCACGGTGTTGTATATAAAATGTGAGCCTTTTTGTAGTAGGCTTTGTTTATGAAAGAGGGCCCTTTATGATTGACACTTAATGAAGAAGACGTCTCAACTTCATGATGGCGTAATAATGCAATAGAGTGATAGAAATTTTTCACATGTTTAAGAATGTTTCTAAGGAAAGTTTTTTTTTTGAACTTCCATGACATTTTACATGTGTTTGATTATCGTCTAAAACTCATGTTGCAACTGTTTTTATTTAACAGATTTGATATACACTTGTATTTCGTAACTGTTTTTCATATGTAACAGTTTTTTCGAGTTAATACAAGGGAACAACTGTTTTTCGTTCGTAACAGTTTTTATAAAGATTGGAGTTTTCACCCGCAATTGTTTTTGTTGATAACAAGTTTTAATAAGTACGAGGGAAATGCTTTTACATTTGTAATTATTTTATTTGATAACAGTTTTCTTAACAAATACAAGGATTTTGATCTTTTATACGTAACTGTTTTATTTGATAACAATTTTCTATATGAGTACAAAGATTTTTTAACTGTTTTTAATCACAACAATATTTTAATGAGTACAATGATGATGATCTTTTACCCCTAACTATTTTTTGGTTACAACAGTTTTGAATAAGTACAAATATGTGCATTTCTTCTTCGTGGCTAATATTTTTCCTTTCAACCCGGAGGTGTTTTGAATTAGGCTTTGCATTTGAGTCTTCATCTCTTTCGATTCTGCTCGTATCACTTGACTTGTTGGGTAGATGGATCTTCAGGCTCGATCTTTGACTTTCTGATAGTCTTCTTTGTTTCGTCTTAGCCTTCCATATTGTGTAGTCCCCCAAGTGTTTGAGCTTTCAAAAATGAAATCTTGAGCACTTGCCTATTCTTTTCTTGTGGTCCTTTTCCTGAAAAGGAAAAATGTGCGGGACTCGAAGGTATATAGTTTTTAGATAATGACTGCTTAACCCTTTTAAGACGTCCATCAGAAAGTGTAACCCTAGACCGGGAATTGTGTTACTTCCTCGTGTCTTTGCAGGTCTAATATCATCATCTGGTGATGGGTTAGCTTTATGCCTATCATCTAAAAAAGTTAGTAAAATTAAATGTTTAAAACAAAATTGAACGTGTGATACTTGACCGGGGGTACTTCTTTTCCTTAGAAGTAGTACTTCTTCAAGTGGACGGCATTCCAGCTTATCGGTAGGATTCTGCCATCCACGGCTTCCAGCTCGTAGGCGCCCCCCCAGTTATGCCTCGGACTTTGTAAGGTCCTTCCCAATTTGGATTAAACTTTCCTGCGCTTACTTCTTTCGTTGATTGAAAGACTTTTTTGATGATGAAGTCCCCAGTCTTGAAGTATTTGAGATGAGCTTTACGGTTTTAATGTCATGGGCGGCTTTCCAGCCATGCCCCATGACCCCTTGGACGCGCCCCGTGGCATCCTAGCAAGCCTCCCAACGCCTAGAGCTACGGACGGCCTTGTGGTCTTGGCCACGCCAAGTGACAAGCGTGCATGTGCCTATGTCGCCCCACCGATTTCCCTCGCTAGCGCCCAGCCGCAAGTAGCTGCCAACAGCGCCGCGCGCGCAGACAATGTCACGCGCGCAGATCTTGATGCCTGAGACAAAGTTGCTGCAAACGGACTTGTTTCTACCTTTGTAGAAAACTAAGTCCTTTTCCTTGTAAATATCGAGTAGTTTTATTCCATGTACTTTCATTATGCTTCTCTAGCGTAGTTTCGTCTACTCATGTAACTTTGGTTTATTTTTTTAAGCATTATTAGGGGGTATCAAGCAATCAAAAACTTTCTAGCAAGAAATTCTCTGTACTGGTGTCTCTACCCCTCGACACCGCGTTGCCCTCTTTTTGTAATAGCTTTCATTTATGGAATCAAGCTTTTATTCAATTCTCATTACTGTTCTCTCAATTGTTGGCATTGGTTTCTCGCACGACACTGACAATCTCGTCTAGCGTGTGGAGGGGACTCACTCGGCGGACAGCAACCACCCTGACATTGGTTGCTTAGCCTTACGTCACCTTTCCAAAGAATCTCAGGAAGGCTCCACGTAACAGTTGGTATTAGATCCTAGGCTCGACATCGGACGAGGGAACGCATTGGCATTACCACCATGGTGAATCATTGAGGAGACGGTTGACGTACTACGACCCATTGTGGATACGGTGCTGGAACTGAAAACCAACCTACTGCAAAGGTTGGATGACTTGGACCGCAGAATGCCCCAGATCGAAGTTGACATAGGAAACATGAGTCGAAACTCTTAAGGAAATCGGCAAACGGCAGCTACTAAGGCAGCCAAATTTTTTGATAAATTCGAGGGCCTCCAACAGGAGTGCGCCGAGGATTTAGCCCACAGGGCACAAGAGGCAGACAGGATGACTGCCATGCTACAAACTATCGAAAACTTGACAGGCTAGCTCAACGTTGTCAATGCTGCTCTACAAGCTTGCTTCGAGGCAGTGGAAATCAAATCGGGGGTGCTGTGAACCTCGGCCCCTTGGCATAGAAGTTTAAAATTCCTGAGCCAAGACCATATAGTAGGGCTAGGAATACTAAAGAAGTGGAAAATTTCATCTTCGACATCGAGCAGTAGTTCGATGTCGTGGGATGCCTAGAAGAAGCCAAGAAGGTAGCAACTGCTTCCATGTATCTTCAGGGTGATGATAAGCTCAGGGGGCGAGTGAAGTACGAAGCCATCAGGGTCGGTGAAGATGCTCTGGAGACATGGGTGGAACTGAAGGCAGCCATACGCCGACAGTTCTTCCCCAAATATGTTGAGTACAATGCAAGGAGGAAACTACGGGAGCTCCGCCAGACCAAATCAGTGCGGGACTACGTGCGATAATTCTCTACACTCATGCTGAACATCCGCGACATGGGGGACAAGGACAAGCTCTTCACATTCCTGGAAGGGTTGAAACCTTATGCCCGCATGGCGCTGCAAAGACAAAGGGTATATACTCTTCCCAAGGCAATCCAAGCAGCGGAATGCCTTGGGAACTACCAAATGGAGACTCAGAAGGATAGGCTGCAGCCGCCTGTCCGAGCGGGTTACAAAAGAGGCCAGCTACCAATGGTGGCCCTAATAGAAGTGGGGGAGACCGGAGTGCAGGAAAATATAAGGCTCCCTCCTCAAGAAGCAACAATGCTGCGTCAAACAACAATTATCGGGGAAGAAAGCCACCCTCAGGGTGACGTCATTGCGGCGGGCCACATTGAAATAATGAGTGCCCACATGCACAGATGAATGCCTATCAAGATTGTGATGATGGGACGGACGATGAGGCAGATGATGATAAACATACCGAACCAGTCGGTGCCTTCAATGCTATTGTGGGTTCTATTTCTAAGACATTAGCGCGAACCAGTGCTGGTATCCGCAAGAAGAAAGACCCCCGCCCAATCACCAAAAAGGGGGAAAACAAGACGAATAAAAGGACTCCTCCTAATCAAGAGAGGACCTTGATGTTCGTTGAGCTGAGGGTAAATGGAAAACCCATTCAGGCGATGATAGATAAAGGTGCTACTCAAAACTACTTGGCCTCAACTCAGGTGGAGCGTCTGGGGATAGTTTTGGGAAAGGGCCGAGGTCATGTCAAGGCCATTAACTCACCTCCTCAGCCAGTGGTGGAATAGCCAAAGAAGTACCGGTGAAGATGGGGCCTTATGAAGGAAAGTTCACCTTGTGTGTGGTGATCATAGATGACTTTGAGCTGATAGTGGGACTGGAATTGTTGAGGCAGACCAACACCATGCCCATACCATATGCGGACATGCTTCTGATGATGGGAGTAAACAGGTCCACGCCCTGTACTATTCCGTGCATATCCATGAAGATGGCCGCTGAGAACATCTTGGCCTTGAACCTAAAAAAGGGAGTCAAGAGACATGAACCTACATTTCTAGCTACCCTATGCATTGAAGAGGTAGAACGCTCATCGAGTCCACTTCCTACGCCCGTAAAGGAGCTACTACTGGAATTTGAAGATGTCATGCCACAGGAAATGCCGAAGCGACTTCCGCCTAGGCGCACTGTGGACCATGAGATTGAGTTTGTGCCGGGTGCGAAGCCACCTACCCGGGCGCCTTAGAGAATGTCACAACCTGAACTCGCCGAGCTTCGGAGACAATTGACGGAAATGCTAGACACAGGGATCATTGTACCCTCTATGTCCCCATATGGGTCGCCTATTCTTTTCCATAATACACATGATGGTAGTCTACGCCTCTGCGTGGATTATCGGTCGCTGAACAAAATTACTGTGAAGAACAAGTACCCTATTCAACTCATGGTAGACTTGTTCGAGATATTGGGGAGTGCTACGGTGTTCACAAAAATTGATCTGAAGACAGGGTATTGGCAGGTCAGATTGCTGAGGGCGATGAACACAAGACGAACTGTGTGACAAGATATGGGTCGTTCGACTTCCTACTTATGCCGTTCGGCTTGACTAATGCCCCAACTACATTTTGCACCCTGATGAACCAGGTCTTCCGAGAGTACATTGATGAATTTGTGGTTGTCTATTTTGATGATATTGTGGTCTATAACCAGACACTGGAAGAACACCGGGAGCACTTGCGGAAGGTCCTAGCCCGGTTGCGGGAGCATGAATTGTAGAAAAAGCTATCCAAGTGCTCTTTTTCTCAGAAACAGATCGACTTCCTCGGGCATGTCTTTGAGGAAGGGCGAATCAAGATGGACCAGCAAAAGGTCCAAGCCATCACAAATTGGCCGCCACCCAAGGATATCCACTCCTTGATGGAATTCCTTGGCCTATGTAATTTCTATCGACGATGTGTGAAGAAATACTCTCTCATCGCAGTACCATTAACTGAACTTCTAAAAATTGTCACGCCTTGGGATTAGGGTCCTAGGTGAGCGGAGGCCTTCAATGCATTAAAAGAGGCTATGTCTAGTAGCCCTGTCTTGGCCCTTCCTGACTTGGCCAAGCCATTCTAGGTGCAAATCGATCCTTCCGACTATGCTCTTGGCAGGGTTTTACTACAAGACGGGCATCCCGTAGCATACAAGAGACGGAAGCTAAAGGATGCAGAGCGGCGCTATGCCGCCCACGAGAAACAATTATTGGTTGTCGTTCATTGCTTACGCCTTTGGAGGAATTATCTTCTTGGATCACCGTTCGTGGTCAAGACAAACAACACAGCTGTTAGTCATTTCATGACCCAGCCGAAGCTGAATGGCCGACAGGCCCGATGGGAGGAACTCCTAGCAGAATTTAACTTCAACTTGGAGTACCGAAATGGGAAGTCTAATCATGTGGTTTATGTGCTCAGTTGCAGAGCGGACCTAGCATCGGTGTTCCTACTCGCCACCCTAAGGGGGCGCGAAGTAGCCACCATCATTAAAGACCAGATACAGGATCTACGCATCAAGGATCCCGCTGCATAGTATTTGGTTGATCTAGTAGGACAGGGCAAGACTCGCCAGTTCTATATGGAGGATGGCTTCTTGAAGGTAAAAGGGAACTGACTTTATGTTCCAAAGAGAGGAGATCTGAGAAGAACTCTCTTGGCGGAATGTCATGACACTGTGTGGGCGGAATATGGAGATAGTGCGGAGCTATCTAGTTAAAGACCAAAAACGAATGAAGAGGCATGCTGAACAAAATCGTTGCTTTGTTAAATACCAAGTAGGAGGCAAAGTGATTGTCAAAATCTGAAAGCGGTACTTATTTTCAGGGGTCCATGAACCTCGCCTGTTGCAAAAATATATTGGACCTTTGTCCATTGAAAGGTGCATCCAACCCAGCTTGGTGGAAAATCCATCTCGTCTTCCATGTCAGTCTATTGAAACCTTTTTGTGAAGACTGGGAGGATCCTTCACGGAGTCAACTCACAATACCTAGTATTCGAGGCCCCGGTTCAACCAGGAAAAGGCGGGCTGAAGCTATTCTTGATGACCGGGTAATTCATGCCTCTAGGAAGGATGCCCAAGAGTTCTTGGTAAAATTTCAAGGGTGTGATGCAGAGGAGAACACTTTGGTGAGCGGAACAAACCTCAAATCCTACAAGAGCCTGATTGAAGATTATTTGGAAAGTAAGGCACCGAGGACGTCGCCAACTCAGGTGGAAGAGAATTTCATGGGCAGCTTCCAGCCATGCCCCATGACCCCTTGGACGCGCCTCATGGCTTCTTAGCAAGCCTCTCAACGCATAGAGCCACGGACGACCCCGTGGTCTTGGTCGCGCCAAGTGACAAACGTTCATATTCCTCTGTCGCCCCACAGATTTCCCTTGCAAGCGTCCAGCCGCAAAAAGCTGCCAACAACGCCGCGCGTGCAGACTATGTCGCGCGCGCAGATCGTGATGCCTGAGACAAAGTTGCTGCCAACGGACCTGTTTCTACCTTTGTAGAAAACTAAGTCCTTTTCCTTGTAAATATAGAGTAGTTTTATTCCATGTACTTTCATTATGTTTCTCTAGCGTAGTTTGGTCTACTCATGTAACTTTGGTTTATTTTTTTTTTAGCATTATTAGGGGGTATCAAGCAATCAAAAACTTTATAGCAAGCAATTCTCTGTACTGGTGTCTCTACCCCTCGACACTGCATTGCCTTCTTTTTTTAATAGCTTTCATTAATGTAATCAGGCTTTTATTCTATTCTCATTACTGTTATATCAATTATTGGAATTGTTTTTCCCACACGGCACTGACAATATCGTCTAGCGTGTGGAGGGGAACTCACTCGGCGGACATCAACCACCCTGACATCGGTTGCATAGCCTTACGTCGCCCTTCCAAAGAATCTCAGGAAGGCGCCGTGTAACAGTAATAACGCTCTATGATTTGTTTTTGAGCAGCCATTCGTATTAGCGTTGCTTCCCTTCGTGTTTCAAGCAGATCTAGATTAGTCCTCAATTCGTCATCATTTGCTTCCTCTGTGGTTGTTATAAACCTTATGCTTGGTTCGCCAATTTCCACAGGTATTAAGGCTTCTAATCCATAGACAGGTGCGAATGGAGTTTCTCCCGTGGCTATTTTTGAAGTTGTTCTATATGCCCATAGTAGCGTTGGTAACTCATCAGGCCAATTTCCTTTGGCTTTATTTAGCCGCTTCTTCAGGTTGTTGATGATGATTTTATTCGTCGATTCTTCTTGACTGTTAGCCACGGGGTGGTATGGTGTTGAAGTGATCTGTTTGATTTGCCAGCTTTCAAAGAATTCTGTGATTTGTAAGCCTATGAACTGTGGGCCATTATCACACACGATCTCCTTTGGTATACCAAAGCGGCATATTATGTTTTGCCACAAGAAGCTTTTATCTTCCTTTTATCACACATGTTTGAATGTTTCTGCCTCTACCCATTTTGTAAAATAGTCGATTGGTACGAGTAGAAACCGTACATGTCCTTTAGCTGGGGGAAGAGGTCCCACTATGTCCATACCTCATTTCATGAAGGGCCATGGGGATATAATTGGATGCAATAATGTCGCTGGTCGATGCATGTTATTGGCGAACCTTTGGCACCTGTCGCATTTAGATACGAAGTTCTTGGCTTCTTCTTCCATCTTGGGCCAGTAGTACCCAGCTCTGATTAAGGTTTTAACCAAGGATCTCACTCCTGAATGATTTTCGCAGTGTCCTTCATGGACTTCTTTCATCACGAACTTCGTTTGATTAGGTCCTAGGAATTTAGCTAAGGTCCCTCCGAACATCTTGCGATATAATGAATAGCGAATAAGGCAGTATCGTGCAGCTTTACGGCAAAATGCTTGAGCTGTTTTCTTGTTTTCAGGTACGGTGCCATTCTGCAAAAAATTAAGAATTTCGTTTCTCCAATCCCAGGTTAAATTGTTGAAAGTTACCTCATTTTTGTCCTGGTCGATCGCTAAATGGAATAGATGAACGACAATTGCATTGTCTTTTTTGGTTACTTCCTGACTGCTGCGAGGTTAGCTAATGCATCTGCCTCTGCATTTTCCTCTCTAGGTATTTGTATTACCTTCCATGTTTTAAATTGCCTCATGAGCTCTCATGCCTTTTCCAGATATTATTGCATTCGAGTCTCTCAAGCGATGTAAGTCCCCTGCATCTGATTTACTACCAGTTGGGAGTCGTTTTTAATTACGATTTGCTCGATTGAGAGTTCGCGTGCGAGTTCTAGTTCTGTAGTAACAGCTTCATACTCTGCTTCATTGTTAGTTATATCATAACATTTGATAGCCTACCGTGTCTTTTCACATGTGGGTGATATTAAGACTATGCCCCGGATTAGCACATTTAAAGAGTTGTAACTCTTTTTCCACTTCAGGGACAATGTTATTACTAAAGTCAGCAACAAAATCAGCTAATATTTGAGACTTAATTGCAGTCCTAGGCTGATAGATTATTTCATGCTCACTTAATTCTATGGACCATTTGGCTAATCTTCCTGACAGTTCTTGTTTATGCAAAATATTTCTTAAAGGATATGAAGTCACAACAATGATTGGATGACATTGAAAATATGGTTGTAATTTTCTAGATGACATTATTAAAGCTAAGGCTAACTTTTCTAGATGTGGATATCTAGTTTCAGCATCTAGTAAAGTTTTACTTACATAATAAATAGAAGATTGTTTACCTTTATCTTCTCTTACCAATACTGCACTTACAACAATTTCTGAGACACCTAGGTAGATGTACAATATCTCCCCTTCTTTTGGCTTTGATAGCAGCGGGGGTTTTGATAGATAAGCCTTCAGATTCTTGAGGGCATGTTGACATTCTTCAGTCCATTCGAACTGATTCTGCTTTTTGAGGACTGAAAAGAATTTAAAACTTTTTTTCGGAAGACCTGGAAATAAATATTCCCAAAGCTGCGATTCTTCCCTTTAGTCTTTGAACTTCTTTTTTATTTGTTAGTATATCATGTATTTCTTCTATTGGTTTAATTTGAGCGGGATTTACCTCTATTCCCTTGTTTGATACAAGGAAACCCAAAAGCGCATTTTTCTGGATTTTGCTTAATATTATACCTGCGTAAAATGTCAAAAGTAGTAGAAAGATGCTGGAAATGGTCTTCCGCCTGTGTTGATTTTACCAGCATGTCATCTATGTAAACTTCCATCGTTTTTCCAAGATGTTCCTGGAACATCTTGGTCACTAACCTTTGATAGGTGGCTCCAGCGTTTTTTAAGCCAAAAGGCATGACTTTATAACAATAAGTCCCCCTGTTTGTAATAAAGGAGGTTTTTTCCTCGTCTGAGGGATTCAACTTAATCTGATTATAACCAGAATATGCATCTAGAAATCTTAATAATTCATGACCTGCGGTGACATCAATCATCTGATCTATATGTGGTAATGGGAATGAATATTTGGGGCATGCTTGATTTAAATATGTATAATCTACGCATACTCTCCACTTGCCATTCTTTTTTGGTACTACCACAGTGTTAGCTAACCACTTAGGGTACGTTACCTCTCGTATCGAACCACTTTTCAAGAGTGTCTGTACCTCTTCGTCAATCACTTGGTTCTTGAATGGTCCTTGCTTTCTTTTCTTCTGCTTAACAGGTACGAAGGATGGATCTTCATTTAGTTTATGAGTCATCACTTCTGGTGGGATACATGTCATATTTGAGTGGGACCACGTAAAGCAATTAGCCTTTAAATAATCAATTAACTTACCTTTTCGACCGGGGCTCAGCCTCGTTCTTACATACACCTTCTGTTCAAGTTTTTGTTCAAACAATGGAACAGATTCGAGCTCTTCCGTAGTTGTTTTGATGTGTTCGTCTTCATCTGGTTCATGAATGATGTCCGGTCTGGAATCTACATCTGTGTGGTCTAATGCATCTTCCGTGGTGATTGGATTTAGCTTCTCGTGATTATCTCCTTCCGTATCTGCTTGAATGTTCACTTCTTTTGTACATGTTTGGTCAGGAACTTTTTCCGTACTTGTTTGACTAGTGACATATGTCTGGAATATTTCTGTATCTTCCGGTTCTTCCGTATCTACTTTTTTGTTATAATGTGCCACGGAATTTATATTTATGGAGGTCTGTTGATCACCTCTAATGTGTCTGATTCCCAATTCTGAGGGAAACTTAATTACCTGGTGTAAGGTGGATGGTACTGCTTTCATGTCGTGGATCTATGGCCTTCCCATAATCACGTTATAAGCCATGTCGGTATCAATGACCTGATTTCCCATGAGCATTTCTTCCATGACTCTTAGAAAAATGATACTCACTGAACTACCTAGATCAATCAACACCCTTTAAAGTTAGTGTCATGAATGAGTAAGGATATTACCAGAGCATCGTTGTGGGGGAGCATTAGTCCGCCAAAAGCAGCATCGTCAAAGGTTATATTATCTTAATATGGATGTTCTCGAACCCGCTTTCCGTGGGTAATTGTGACCTCCGAGGCTAATTTGCAAACTATTCCGTTCACTTCCTCTCCTCCGTTTATTACGTTGACGATTCATTTTGGAGATGGAGGCTTCGGGGGCTCCTGCCTGTTCTTCATATATGCCTGTTTACCTTTATCACTAAACAATTCTGTTAAATAGTCCTGTTTCAATAATTGTTCTATTTCACCTTGTAAAAATCTGCAATCTGCAGTCCTGTGTCCATGATCATTATGGAATTCACACCAGAAATCAGGATTTAACCTTATCTCCTATATTTCTTAATATCGAAACAAGTTCAGGAGTACTTACATTAAAAGGTATGATCCCCAATTCGTGCATTACCTCTAGGTCGTTCATCCCGATCCTTTCTGGATCTAGATGAGGATAAGCCTACATCCCTGCCTGGTGGTCTATAATCTGACGTAGTATTTTCAAACCTGGGGCAAGATTCGCGTCCCGATGGTCCTAAGTAAGGATCATACTGTTTTTACCTGATCTCTTGTTTGATTCGGATCACCTGGATCTGGAATGATCTCCGTCTTTCGAACGAGCAATGATATCTTCTTTTATTCGAAGTTTAGTATTGTACTTGTTATATACATCATTCAACGTTATAGCTGGGAATTCCCTCAAATTTTCTTTGAGTCTCCTCGTGGCTTCTGAGCTTTTGTCATTTATGTTACTCGTGAATGCCATGGCTGCCCAATTATCAGGTACCCTGGGTAATTGCATTCTTTCTCGCTGGAACCTATCTACAAATTCACGGAGTAGTTCCGTGTCTACTTGCTTTATTTTAAATATGTCCTCCATTTTTTTCTCAACTCTTTGTGCACCAGAGTGTGCTTTTGTGAAAGAATCTGCAAGCTCAGCAAAAGAATCAATAGAATTTCCAGGGAGAAGAGAATACCAGGTTAGGGCTCCTTTGGTAAGTGTTTCTCCGAACTTTTTGACAAGTACTAATTCAATCTCTTGTTTTGTTAAGTCATTACCCTTTACTCTGGTGGTAAAAGCAGTCACATGGTCGCGTGGGTCAGTTGTTCCGTCATACTTAGGAACGTCAGGCCTTTTAAATTTCTTGGGTATAGGCAAGGGTGATGCGCTTGGCTTCCAAGGTTGTTGAGAATATCTATCAACATCAATGCCCTTGATAACAGGTGGTACTCCAGGAATTTGCTCAATTCGATTGTTTTGTTCCTTTACCTGTTTCTGCAAGGTTAGTAGTAAATTTGGTAATTTAGGGTTATTAGTCATAAAGGTCTCATTTCAAGAGATTCTTTAGGAGTGTCATCCCTTGCTGAGTTTACCAACCCAGACTAAGGATTTTCCATGGTAATTGTGTTATTAGGAGGTGGTGTCAGTGATGTAGGTGATGTCGCTGATAATCCCCTTGCAAATTCTTGCAAAGCTTGACTCACATACTCTGTAATCATCTGCTTTATACTATCTTGTTCTATTGTTTGATCATTGTTGTTGTTATCGTTGATGTTGTTGGATCTCTCTTGGGATTGTTCCCCTGAACCTCTTGGGATGGAAGAGGTGATGGAATCCTACCTCTCTGTTGATTGTTGTCGTTGGAGTTTCGACATAGTTTAGAGGATATCGATTGAAAAGCAAACAAAAGACTATCAGATTCCCGATAACGGAACAAATTTTGTTTAACCAAAGAATTAGATCCATTGACCAAGCTATTTTTAGGATGAACACGGGTTACTGATAATCAAAGAAATAATATTAAGTAAAGATGAGTCAGTAATATGACGATAATAAGATGCTCAGAAAAATAAAGTGTATCGCATTAGTCGTTCAGATGTCCTTTACAAGTTATATTTTTTTCCCTTATATAGGAAATTTCTTAATATAATGTCTACCTCTCACAATGATCGCTCATTAATGACTAATTATTACATTAATGGGACGTTACAAAGAGTAACCGTAACTGTTGCGTGAAGGTTGTGTAACGTGTTAGTCATTAATTGAGGATCTCTGAATCTGCACGTAGCTCTCTCTGAATTTATTCTGACCGTGTCTCTTCTTTGTCTCAATAAGGTTGGGTTTCCCGTAGCTAATTACCCCGTAGGTTTATTGATCCGTACCTCTCCGTTCCGTACCTCTTTATAGAATCATATCCAGCTGTCATATTTTCCTTGGTCCACGTAGCTGGTTGGGTTGTCAAGAATCATCTTACGTGTGAAACTTTTTTTTACCAATACAAAGATGCTTTAGTTTGGGTAGATACGTTTGTATTTCCTGTAGATTTTATCGTGGTGAAGATAGAGGAGAATAAGGAGATACCCCTAATCTTAGGAAGACCATTTAAGTAACGGGTAGAGCAATATTAGATATAAATGATAGAAAACGCATGCTTAGACTGGGTGATGAGATCATAACTTTCGAGATGAATGTAGAAATAGAGGTGAAAAAGAAGAGGACAACTGCAAGTGTTGAGTGGAAAGTGAAGAGTTTGAAAGAAAAAAGATGTAGTGATAGAAAAGGACAAGTGTGGGCTGTACCCCCAAGAATGCTGAGAGGAAGCTGTTAATCTTGATGTGTGCACTAGTTCGGGCGCGTGGAATGGAGCCTGGCTTTGATTCAAACCATGACTAGAGATTCAGGTAAGTTTCCCTTACATTATGCTTTTTAATTGTGTGTCATGGGGACATGCCACAACTTAAAGTGTGGGATGGGGGGTACGTGCATGTTGTATGTATGTTAGTTTTTGTTTTTGTTTATTTTTTCTTTTTTGCTCTTTAGTAGAAGAAAATATTTTAACAACCCATAAAAATTTTAAATTTTTGACTTTTCCCGACGATAGACATCATTCGACAAGTTTATTGAGGGATTAAGATCGAAATAAAAAGAAAGATTTTCTTTTGTAGGTAGTGTATTAATTCCCTATTGGTTTTTCTTTGTGCCACAGTTCTTTTCCAAAGGTTTTGTTTGAACCGGGTGTGGGTAGTTTTTATTTTTGTTAGCAGTAGGAAACGTTGTGTTGTGATTTGTATTGAAGCAATACCTCTTGACTTTATTATGCCTTGAGAATAGTGAGTGCTTTAGTAGTGACGCTTAGGCTCAATTTTTGACTCTTGCATAAGTACCTTAAATTGTATCTTGACTAGAGTATCTTGATGAGTCCAATCCTGAGTGTGTTATGTGCCATGTGCGTGTTTGGTTTGTATGATTCAGTGCATTGCATTTGATGTCTAGAACTTGCCCCATGCGTTTTCGAATCAAAATAGTTGTTTTATTCAGCCTGAGAAGTGATATATGTATTTCTTTGTTGAGCCATTTATATGCTATTACCCACCTAATTGTTATGTATCTTAGTTATCCTTTTTGAGCCTTTAATCATGTTTCTTTGGCAACCATACTACAAGCCTTACCCATATGTTTGAATTTACCATCTATTTGAACCTTGTACCTCTCATGAGCACTGGAAATTGTTATGAACTTTGTAAAAGTTTAAGTGCGTGGTTGGTTATCTTTTGACTGGAACTAATGAAATAAGGAGGAAGTTGCACTAGTTTTACAAAGTAAGAGCCATTAGAATTGAGAAAAAAGAAAGAAAAGAAAAAATAGTTCTATTGTTGTGAAACAATGTTTCTTGATAGTGGTAACTGTTGATGTAATTGTTCTTAAAGAAGTAGAGAGTTAATGCATATTGATATGAAGACAGAGTTATGGTTTGACATTAGTGTGGGGTTTTGAAAGGAAAAGTGTATGTATCAAAGTGCTTAGGGAGGTGTCGTCACTCTTATATCTAAAAATATCATACCTATCCCGCAGCCTACATTACAACCAGCTAAAGTCATACTTTATCTCAATTAGTAGAGTAGTACACTACGGGAAAGCATATGGTGCATCTTTTGTGGCATATGAATGGTGTTTCTGAGAGTGGGTAAATTCTTTCTATCTTGAGTTCCTAATTTTTCTTAACATATATTGTGTGTTGAACTACTCTCTACTTTTGTGTGAGGGAACTTGATTCATGAAGGAAAGGTAATGTGGTTGATCTCTATGTTAGAGTAAGTGAGTGAATTGTGAATAAAGCGTGGTACTTTTGAGTCAAATCTTGAGGCGAGGATGTTACGTTAGAGTCCTTAGTCTGTATAAATATTCTCGGTGTGATGAGTTAGGAGAGTTGTTTAATATGGTCGTGTCTATATAAAATGTAGTTTGGTTGCTCGAGGACGAGCAATGGTTTAAGTGTAGGGTGTTGATGGTAGGATATAATCTCGTGTTTTAGTCGCTTATTGTATAATTTACTGTACTTTAATTGAGTTTGAGCTTTAATCGCTAGTGTTTTGCGCTAATTGTGTGTTTTACGCCACGTTGGAGTGATTCTGAGCTATGCGAATGTTATGGAACAAATTCGAGATATTTGAAGCTTTGAAGTCTGAGGAAAAGCCCGAGTAAATAAGTCAGGATCACGTTTGGAGGAAGAGAACCACGTCTGGAATTCAAAACTCAAGCAAAAAAGAAAGCTATGAGAAAAACTCTCTGAAGATCTCCACTGCTGCCCTGCCTGGCATGTCACCCTATGCGGCGCGCATATGCATTACTTACGCAATGACAATCCTATTTCGACTAGGAGAAGGTGGTTTCATTTGGGCCTGACCCTAATTAGTACACATACATGTAAAAACTAATGTTATTGACTTTTGACACATCTTAGACCTAAGGAAGTTTAGGAGGAGGAGGAGAAGCAAAAATACAAGGATTTTATCATTCAATCCTCACTATAGACAAGAGTTTTGTCACAACCCCAAATCTTTAGTCGGTCGTGATGGCGCCTATCATGGAACTAGGCTAGCCAACAATCACACATTGACATATTAATTTCAAAATTTCCAAATCATTTCCAACCTTTCATAAACATTTTTAAATTTCCGAATTTCTAAACAAAACCAAACGAGATAAACAGTCTAACAACTATCCCCAGGACCTGGAGTCAACATGTCATGAGCATCTAAGAGTAGTACCAGGAATCCTACTATCATAATACATCAATCTCGGAACAAGGAACTAAATACAAAACAAGAAAGGGAAACAAAGATGTTGTGAACGCTGAACAACTACCTCGATGTCCCAACTCCGGCTCCACACGTAGTAAGAAGTCTAGCGCACGGTACCAGCACCTAAATTTGCACACAGCGGTGCAGGGTGTAATATGAGTATGCTAACTCAGTAGTACTTAAAGTAAATAATGCCTGAGAACTACGAAACGCATAAAACAAGTCATCAATACATAGTAAATACAAATCTCCTTTCAGAATCACAAATACGAGAATTTGAAAACACTTGAAATTTGATTTTAGTAAAATTCCATTAAAATGTACTTTTCAATAGTTCCTTAGAAATGAAGATAATTTAGTATAGAAATAATAGAAATCATAAATTTCCTCTCGGGAAAAAAGTGTATCATAAATCGCCCCTCGGGCAACCTCACATGACTCGGTATCACCCCTCGGGAAACCTCACAGTCACTCATGCCTCCCAATCACTCGTCACTCGAAACTCGGCACTCGCACTCAGTAGGTACCTGCGCTCACTAGGGATGTACAGACTCCGAAGGGGCTCTACAACCCAAGCGCTATAACAAGCCAAATCATGGCATCAATCACTCTGGCACTCGGCCTATCAATAACATGCTGTGGCGTGTAGCCCCATCCAATATCATATCCTCACAATCAAGCACTCGACCTCACTCATTCACCATGAATAGTATAATATGTTGCGGCGCGAAGCCCGATCCCATAATATCCTCACAACATAGGTCCTCGGCCTCACTCAGTCAGAAACCTCTTAAAAAGTCGCTCGGGCTATCAATAAAACGGGGTACTCAACCCAAAATAACATTTTATATCTCAAAATAGTGTAAATAAGACTGATTTTCGAAATCAGTTAAACATAATATGACCTAGTGTAAATCATGAGTCAACATAGTGAGGAATAGCAATAAAAGCCCACAAGGAGGGTCCAAACACTTGGCACGAGGCCCAAATACGGCTTTTTTCCCAAAAACATAGTAATAATCTTAAAACATGAAATATCATATGATTAAGAATCAAATACGCAAGTTAATAGTTGCTACGGGACGGACCAAGTCAAAATACTCCTACAGTGCACGCCACACACTCGTCATCTAGTATGTGCACCACTCCAAAATAGTGATACAATGCGGAGTCCGGGGTTTCATACCCTCAGGACAAGATTTACAATCATTACTTACCTCAAACCGGCCAAAATACTAATCAGCGGTACCTTTTCCTCTTCACTCGGCCTCCAATTGCTCCGAATATAACAAAAACCAGATTAATATCATCAATATATGCTAAAGGAACAAAGCCCACTAGAAACTTATCAAATTTAACCAAAAATCCCGAAATTGTCCAAAACCTGACCCCCGGTCCCACGTCTCGAAATAAGTAAAAAATGGAATAATCAAAACCCTCGTCTACTCCCGAGTCTAACCATATAAAATTTATCAAAATCCGTCTATGTTTGTTCCCTCAAATTCCTACCTAAAATTCTCAAAAGCTCAAGCCCTAATCCCTCAATTTCACTTTGAAATAATCAATCAAATCCTAAAAACGAAGATGGATTCATGAAATATAAGCAAAAACAAGTAGAGAACACTTACCCCAATCAACATGGTGAAAATCGCCCCCAAAATCGCTCAAATCCGAGCTCCCCAACTCAAAATATGACCGAAAGAACAAACCCTTGTTTTGTATATTTTTCTCCAGCTATACTACCTCAATTCTCATATCAAACAATCCTGAAACTCGCGTTTTACGCTTCTAATGGATTCCTTGTGGAATTCTAGTCAATTTAGGCTTTTGAATCACTCAATTTGACCTTATAATGAAGGACATATGTAGGTTTTAATATTTGCAAATAGTGCAAATTGTTAATACGCCGTCAGTGACAATTTCGTAATTAACCTGAACAATCTGGCAACCTTGGTAAAATGACTATAAAATCCTCATACGATGTCCAAATTCGACGATTCGTTTTGCTACGGGTACGTAATTACGATACGGATATAATGCTTCATTCAAAACAGAAATCAGAGCTCATTTGTTCAGTATGATATCATTTATGCTTGAAGAAACTACGTCAAAACATAAGTAAAACGAGCACAACGCAGCCCAAACCTATTCGAAACTCACCCGAGCTTTTCGGAACATCGTACAAACATACTAACAAGTCCCATAACATAACTCCCACTTAGTCAAACCTTTAGAACACCCAAAAAGACACCAAAACACCAGATCTACGTCGAATTCAAGCCTAAGAACTTCTAAATTTCTAACTTTCGCCAATTCAAGCCTAATTTTACCACAGACCTCCAAATTACATTCCAGATACACTCCTAAGTCTCAAATCACCCAATGAAGCTAACCTAGTCATAAAAATCCAAATCCAAATTCGTTTACTCAAAAGTCAAAAACATGGTCAAACCTTTCAAAATTAGAGCTTCTAGCTGAGATCATTCTCCAAAATAATTCTGGATAACCTGAAATACCAAAACCGACGATTCACATAAGTTACAACACATCATACAAAGCTACTCATTCCCTTAAACAACCGAGCAAAGTGAAATTGGTCAAAATAACTTGCTGGGTCGTTACATCGTCCCCCACTTAAACATATGTTCATCCTCGAACGTGTCAAGAGTTGTTCCAAAACCACCAAAATTGTCATGTAACCTACCGTGCACATACCCGGGGTGATCCCACTTCACCTTTTCCCATATATGTCCAATGGCGCAACATAGCTGAAATTTCGCAATCCAACCTAATCCAAAAACCTTAGGACCAAATATCCATTTCCGAAACAATTTGTAATGTCAAAATCCCACATCTATAAACTGAATAATTCTGTACACGTTGTATCAAGCCATATCCGAACCCAAGATGTAATTACATGATATACCGCATGACTCAGACACCCATAGCGATAACTCCTAATCACAATAGTTGCGAATAACAACCCAATACCGATAAATAACCTCTTATCAAGCAAAGCCTCGTTCTAACACTTTTCTATACTACCAATGATGAAAGGAACACACAGAAACTAGTAACCATTCGCCTGATCAGCCTGTCATGGAGATCCCCAAGGAACTATAGCAGATTTCTATGCCAACTTCTGATATCATCCTTCCTACCATGTTGTAGTCAACTCTGGCAGTATTCATTCTAGGCCCAAAGACCTCTTCTCATCCAACACGACCACTATAATGACATGACGAATCAATAGAGTCCAAAGCCATAACCCCGTGCAACTCGTGCACTCAATAGAAACATCCCACGAACTCAAATCGTAGAAATGATTCACACGAGAGGACTAACATGCCATTATAAGTACCATCACAACACCATGCTACGAGCCTGGAACACATCGTAAAACCAAAATACACGAACCCGACACCGAGGATCATACCTCTACATAACTCCACTACACTGTGTGATACCATCCAAATGCTGGATCACATGAAATACTTCCAACCACCATGCTCAAAATTAATAACCATGCGCAATTCGTCATCATGTACTCAAAGTGCATTGCTATAACCATGGGGAATCAGATGATACCATGCCACACGAATGTGAAAGAACATAACCAATACGTATTAATCTGCAATACAAATATAGATCCGCACCATAGGTGCATATACCCAACAATCACAACTCCTCGCAACACCGAAATGGTAACTCATACATCACTCCAGAAACAAATAAACTCAATGACAATCGAATGGTACATCCCTCAACAATAAAAATTCAGAATCAACAATTTCGACCAGGCGCAGAACACACACACATACTGGGTTTACCAATGATCCCTAAATCAACTCTGGTCACCCGCAACAGATAGATAACTCTCCAAAAATTCACAATGACTGAATCATGGCACATACTAACATCTGACTAGCTTTGCTCGCATCTTCACAGTCCACAACCACAAAATAACCTTTTTATAAGAACTCTCAGTCTCGAAGTCCATGAAGCGCACGAATCACCATATTTGATCTCATCTCCACCGCTCGATTATATACCGCACCTCTAATACTCAATCATTCCATGAGAGATACCCCTATAATTATTCTATGCCACCAAGAAACCTTGAATATCAGCAGTCGATCCAACAAGAGAGCATCTCAATACCAATGAAGCACCCTTAACTCCACACATTGCCGTTTTTGAAATGTATACCCTCATCAAGCCACCCAATAGTGATATCATCTACCTAGTCATCTGAAATAACCAATGTTACCTAAGAATTTTTTACCTTCATTCCAAAACTGAACCGCGACCTCACATATGCAAATCTTAACTCTACACAACATACCGCATACGCCATGCCATCCTATGATAAATATGAGAACTTCATGATCCTGTAACGACCCGACCGGTCGTTTTGAGCTCTAGCTAGTCATTCAGCTGTTTGGGGTCGTGAACAGCTTTGTTTAAGGTATTATGACTCGTAGGCGTGGTCAGAATTGAGTTTTAGGAAGTTTAGAGTCAATTTGGAAAGAAAATTCTCATTTCTGGAGCCTTAAGTTGGAAGAATTGACAAAGATTGGATTTTTGAGTAAACGACCTCGGAATCAAGATTCAAAGGTTCCAGCAGGTTCGTACGATGATTTTGGACCTGAGCATATGTTTGGATCGGGTTTGGGATGACAAGGGAGCATTTCGATGCAAATTGTAGAAGTTAACATTTTAGAAGAAATTTCATAAGTCTGGGTTGAAGTGCATTTCGGTGATATTGATGTCCAATCGGGATTCCGAGTCTAGGAATAGCTTTGTTTGGTGATTGTGGAGTTGGGAGCTCGATCGGATGTCCATAGGTCATTTTGAAGTCATTTGGCTAAAGATAGAAATTTGAAGGTTTTTGAGAAGTTTGACCGAGAGTTTAACTTTTTGATATCGGGGTCGGATTCCAATTCCGGAAGTTCGAATAGGTCCGTAGTGTCGAATGTGACTTGTGTAAAAAATTTGAGGTCATTCGTACGTGATTTGATAGGTTTCGGCATCGAATGTGGAAGTTTCAAGTTCTAAAGTTCATTTAGCTTGAATTGGGGTGCGATCCATGATTTCGACGTTGTTTGATGTGATTTGAGGCCTCGAGCGAGTTCGTATCATGTTTTGGGACATGTTGGTATAATTGGTTAAGGTCCCGAGGGCCTCGGGTGGATTTTGGAAGGTTAACGAAATGAATTTCGGACAAAAAAGAAATAGAAAAAAACTGCAGAAATTCTGCTGTACTTTTGGACACCAACTGGTGCGTCGTGGAGCTGATTGTGGAGGCATATATATCAAAATATATAAAGAATCTGAAAATTTGTGAAACATGAAAATTGTAGACCTTGCATTCTAGTTTCCCGAAAGATAAACCATTCACCATTTGGATAATTGTACATAAAGTTATGATCGATTGAATGAAGGCTACTAAAGCTGTGTTTGCATTTTCCCCATAAATTGCTGATGCGAGGAGCCTAATTTGGAAGCTTATATCCCGAAATCTACAAGGAATCTGAAATTTTGGCAAACAAGAAAGTTGTAACCCTTGCAATCTAGTTTTCATAAAGGTAAACCATTCATCATTTGGACATTTGTACTGAAATTTATGATCGATTGAACAGGAGCGGGTAAAGCTATTTCTAGTGGACTTTTAGTGACGACTTTTAGTGACGAAAATGGACTTTTAGTGACGGCTTGGCAGAAACTTAAGGACCAAAAATGCTCATTTCCTTCATTTCGTTTTGGATTTTTGGAGCACGGTTCTTGGGCAATTTTAGGGCGATTTTCACGGGAAAACATTGGGGTAAGTGTTCCTTATCCTATATTGATTATATTTCATGATTCCATACTCATCTACATAATGAATCCATGAATTTATTGAAGAAAAATCTGTTTTTTTAGCAAATCTTCCAAAAATAAAAAATTTAACATTTGAAAGCCAATCCAATGTCAGAATTCGATATTTTTTGCACGGCTGAACTCGTATCGGAATGGGTTGTCGGATTTTGTGAGTTTCGTCAGTTTTTGAGATGTGGGCCCGAGGGCAATTTTGTCAACTTTTCGAGCGGAGTTGGGAATTTATATAAATTGAATTGTTATAAGTATTAGAGTATATTTTCATTGGTTTGCCCATTATTTGGATAGTTTTGGGGCGTTGTGCATCAATTTGAGTCGTCGGAAGGGCTTGGAAGCCGGTTATGGAACTTCGGAGGGAGGTAAGTCTTCTTTCTAACTTTGTGAGGGGGAATTNAGGGAGTCCATGCGTAAATACTGTTATGCCATGTCCGAGTAGTCTAGGACCCACATCATGCCTTGCGTTCTTTCTAGAAATAAATTATATGCTTTATGAATTGATGCTATATGAAATTTTGGTTTTCCCTGAGATCACATAAATTTAGTAACATAAAGGAATTGTTCATTGAAGGTAATTTATGAAAATGTTGTAGGTGCATGTGACCGATTCGCAATTTACATTCCGCGAACGGAGTATTATTTCCCCCACTCTCATGGGAGCGGGTCGTACGCCACGGCGGGATTGAAAGATGCAAATATGGTTCGGGCCGTTCAACCCTCAGCAGTGCATAGATATGATCATTTTATGGCAAAGATGCACTTATGGTTTGGGTCGTTCGACCCTCGACAGTGCACAATTTACTTTTATTGTTGGTTCAGACCGAACGACCCTCGACATTTCCTACACAAATATATATATATATATATAT
>ML288173.1:1771-43875 GCA_005239495.1 Nicotiana undulata
TATGTATGTATCTCGCAAAGCAATGTCCAGCAGCTCAACCTTTCTGTACCACAAGGAAACCAAGGAAATAACCAATACTTTTTCCAAAATAATTGCAACAAGACTTAACCACAAACTAACAAGCCAAGTAGTCATAGAAACCATAACGAACATAAAACAATTAAGACATGAATAAATTAAATTGAAAACGGGGAAGGGATCATGTTAAGCAGACCATTTGATGGTGCATAGATACTCGTCACTTCACCTATACACCACACACATGCAATTTCACATAACAATTAAATTGGGGATTCCTATTCCCTCGAGTCAAGGTTAAACCAATCACTTACCTCGATCTAACAAGCACTTCACTGCCCTAGCACGGCCTTTCCTTTAGAATTTGCTTCTAATCCGCTCGAATCTAATCACAATTTGTTCAATGTTATCAATCATAGCCTAAAGGAATCATCTTTATTGAAAAGCAGTGGTTTTCTTAAGTTTTCCTATCCAAATTCAAAAATCGACCCCGGACCCGTTTGGTTTAAACTCGAGGTCCGGACCAAAACCCGTTTACCCAATCTCCCCCGAGCCCGGATATACAATTGATATTGAGATCCGGCCTCAATTAGAGGTCCAATCCCTCAAAATTTGAAATTCCTAAGTTCTACCTAGAAGCCAAATTTTTACCATGAAAACTCTAGATTTTTTGTTGCAATCTTGTTAAAAGTTGTTAGGAATTAAAAGAAATTAGTTAGAGATCACTTACCAATGGTTTGGAGAAGTTTGGGTCTTTGGAAAATCTCCCATGGAGGTTTAGGGTTTTAGAAAATCTAAAAAGAAGTGAAAATCCCGTCAAACAACTGATATAACAGGTTGCGGGTCTCGCATTTACGAACCTTGGGCTTTCCAGAGAGATATCGCAAATGCGAACAGGACCTCGCCTTTGCGAACAGGGTCCCTGGCATTTGCGACCCAGGACCTCGCATTTGCGAGATCAGAGGCTGGTCATTGGCTTCGCATTTGCGAGATTTGAGGCCTGCACACTAGATGTTCAGCTGTTTGGGTATTTTTTTCTAAGTCTAGACACTCCGTAGCCTACCCGAAACTCACCCGAGCCTTCATGGCTCCAAACCAAACATGCACACAAGTCTAAAAACATCATACATACTTGTTTGTGCGATCAAATCATCAAAATAACATCAAAATCTACATATTTAGCCTCAAACTCAAGATTTCCTCAAGAACACTCAAATTTCTAACTTTTCAACCGGATGTCCGAATTACATCAAATCAACTCTGATTCTCATGAAACTTCACATATAGGACTTATATAACATACCGAACTTGTTCCGGGCTCCGGAACAAAAATATGAGCTCGATATCATAGATTTCATATATTATTTCATTTCTTTATTTCTTGAATTAACCAGCAGAACAATTTTCTTCAAAAATTATTTTTCCAAGGCTTGGGACCTCGGAATTCATTTCTGGGATCGTTAGAACATAGATCCGGGTCCGTCTACTCAAAACGTTGACCAAAGTCAACTATAACCAACTTTTAACTATAGAAATTACTATTTCTTATGTTTTCACATAAAAGCTTTCCGGTTTCAAGCTCAGACTACGCACGTAAATCGAGATATTTAAAATTAGTCTTTTTATGGATAATAAGCCTAGAACGGAGTCTAAATTCATAAGATGACCTCTTGGGTCATCACAATATCCACCTCTAAAACAAACGTTCGTCCTCGAACTGACATAAAAGATTACCTAAATTAGCGAACAAGTGTGGATATCTAGTCTGCATGTCCGACTCGGACTCCCAAGGTGCTGACTCAATGGGCTGACCCTTCCACTGCACTAGACTGAAGGATAACTCTTAGACATCAACTTACGAACCTGCTAGTCTAAAATGGCTATCGGCTCCTCCTCATAAGTCAAGTCTTTGTCCAATTGGACAGACCTGAAGTCTAACACGTGGGACAGGTCACCATGATATTTCTGGAGCATAGACACGTGGAATACCAAATGAATTGAGGATAACCCTGGAGGCAACGCAAGTCTATAAGCTACCTCCCCCACTCTATCAAGAATCTCAAATGGCCCGATATACCTAGGGCCAACTTACCATTCTTTCCAAATCGCATAACACCTTTCATAGGTGATACCCCAAGTAATACTCTCTCTCCAACTATGAATGTCACATATCGAACCTTACGATAGGCATAACTCTTTTGCCTAGAATGAGCTGCACGAAGTCTCTCCTGAATATTCTTGACCTTATCTAAGGCCTCCTGAACTAAGTCTGTACCCAGTAATCGAGCTTTTCCCGGCTCAAACCATCCCACTGGCGACCTACATCGTCTACCATACAATGCCTCATAGGGAGTCATCTGAATGCTTGACTGATAACTATTATTATAGGCAAACTCTGCTAATGGAAATAACTAATCCCAAGAACCTCCAAAGTCAATAACACAAGCGCGGAGCATATCCTCTAGAATCTGAATAGTACGCTCGGACTGCCCGTCCGTCTGAGGATGAAATGTTATACTCAAATCAACTCGGGTACCCAACTCACGTTGAACTGCCTTCCAAAAGTGCGAAGTAAACTGCGTACCCCGATCAGAAATGATAGACACGAGTAGGTGAACAATCTCCCGAATATATATTTCAGCCAACCTCTCCGAAGTATAAGTACTAGCCACTAGATTGAAATGTGCCGCTTTAGTCAGCCTATACACAATAATCCAAACTGCGTCAATTTTCCTCTGAGTTCGTGAGAGTCCAACAACAAAGTCCATAGTGATACGCTCCAACTTCCACTCAGGAATCTCTATCTGCTGAAGCAAACCATCGGGTTGATGTTGCTCATATTTCACCTATTGGAAATTTAAACAACGATCCACATAAGCCACAATGTCCTTTTTCATCCTTCTCTACCAACAATGGTGCTTCAAGTCCTGGTACATTTTGGCTGCACATGGGTGAATAGAATACTTAGAACTATGATCTTCCTCGAGAATCAACTCACGAAGGCCATCAACATTAGGTACACATATGTGTCCCTGCATCCTCAAAAAATCGTCATCTCCAACTGTAACCTTCTTGGCACTGCCGTGCCGAACTGTGTCCCTAAGAACCATCAAATGTGGGTCATCAACCTGCCGCTCTCTAATACGCTCGATTAAAGAAGACCGAGCGACTGTACAAGCTAAAACACTGTCGGGTGAAATATCCAACCTCACAAACTGATTAGCCAAAGTCTGAACATCTGAAGCCAATGGCCTCTCCCCAAATAGAATAAATTCAAGGTTGCCGATACTCACCGACTTCCTACTCAAAGCATTGGCCACCATATTGGCCTTCCCGGGATGATATAATATAGTGACATCATAATCCTTCAATAACTCTAACCATCACTTCTGCCTCAAATTAAGATCCATTTGCTTGAACAAGTACTGAAGACTGCGATGATCCGTGTAAACCTCACATGCCACACCATAAAGATAGCGTCTCCATATTTTTCAATGCGTGAACAATGGTTGCCAACTCTAAGTCATGGACATGATAATTCTTCTTATGAACCTTCAATTGTCAATACACATATGCAATCACCTTGCCATCATGCATTAATACTGCACCTAATCCAATATGAGATGCACCACATTACACCATGCACAATCCTGAACCCGTGGGCGAAACCAACGCTGACGCCGTAGCCAAAGCAATCTTGAGCTTTTGAAATTTCAAACCACACTCGTCCGACCTTTTGAATGAAACACCTTTTTGGTTCAATATGATCTTAATAGTTGTTCATAAGCAATTACAGAATCACCAAATATCTTCACGTAACAATAATCTCCTTTCAAACCTTCACAATATGATAGCGAGATACGATGCTTGAAGACCTCGTAATTATATTCCCAAATTAATGTGTCTCATTTAATGCCACATAGGCGGGCACTTACCTTATAAGTTAAAGCTCAATAATTATATCGCGAATTTGGCAAATTATGCACAGATAAATTTTATACAAAAATTTTCAAATAAACCTAACAGGCATGACTCCCTATTGGTTTTATACTAAAAATTTAATTTCACCAGAAAGAATTTAAACACAAATTTTTTTTCATCACAAGGATCTCGTCCTTACATAACTTCCATCGCGGCTCGTAGCCTGATTTAATCACATCAAATCATATTAAAATGAGAGGATATCGCCCCCAATTCTGAATCACAAGTAATATTCATATCGTGCCAATCGAAACATTCCACTTTCTTCTTTTAAATATTTTTCGTTAAACAAAATTATAACACGTAATGATAAACATAGCTATCTCCATAGAATTTCTCAATACAAGTATTCACATAAGTAGATTTATAAGTTACGAAGCTCACCCGAGAGTGGAGCATATTAGGAGGACTTTTCTAGATACTCATAACAGAATCAAGTTAAGGAAATTATCACTTTATAATAACTAGAGACTGTTCTTGTAGTGGCACCATTTGATATAACGACCTCAACCATACCATAGAAAATATATCAACAGGCTGGGTCTCCACCTCTAGGAATCTGACCTCCACCTTCGACATTTCGACCCCTCTTTCCCTGGATGGTCATGTAAGTTGAGTTGTAACTGCAATGAGGCACGTAGCCTGAGTGCTCTGATGAAATATGACTCTCCCAAGTCTAGGACAATTTCTACCACTAGCCGAAATGAAGTATCAACATGCCCTGAGTCGTACAAAAAATTTACAATAATATTTGAGTCCTTTAATGAGCCTGTGGACTTACTTTCTGGCGATATGAACCGAAGTAGGAGTATGACGGGCTAACTTATCGAACCTGATGGCACATTTTGACACTGTCATATGACCTGACACAACCGTTCAACCCCTATGTGCCACGTATTATGGAGAGTCAGAGAAACAAACTCTTTCAAAAGCATTTATGAGAACTGAATCAAGTAGTTGATGTTGCAATGGCTGGCCGTCCTCTTCGTAGGCATGCCACAAACACCGACGGCCAATTTCTTCTTTACTATGTTGACTCAACATTGCTGAGCTAACCCTTTTATTCATATACTCTTCGTTATTCTTTTGGGGTAACTCTCATCCCTATTGACACATAATGATCACAAAAGTAGAGCTCTATACAGATATATCTTGGCACGAACCATATAGTCTAGAAGCTCGTCAACCACTGTACTCCCTCTGGAGCACCCCAAAATCCGTAATCGTGACTTCCACGCCGAGTAGACTTTCTGTGGATTTAAAGTTGGTTATATAACTCCTTTGGTACTGAGGTATATGGTTATTGAGGAGGCAGACATACCGCAAGTCTCAGCTTTGCCTCTTGCTAAATCTCAGGCCTTATACATTCCAGGCCAAAATTGATATAACTCATTACCCCGCAATTTATTCCTTGACAGAGGACTTCTCACAGGTCACAATGTCTGATAATCCATAATGTTAAACTTCACATCTCATAATAATCAGCGTCGTTGCTTTCAACTATTCCCATGTTATGCAATACTTCATGGCTATGAATCTTTCTAGAACCTGACTGGTCCAACATATACCGATTGAGCTAGAACATCCGCTTCTAGATCCACTTGAGGCTCTACCATAGGTACTGATGTTCGAACTCTGGACAGAGCTTTGCCTCTACTTCTTCCCCTAATCGTAGCTGTCATTGGGGCTTCATCTCTTGTACGGTTGTAGACGCGTTGCGTGTTGTTGAGATTAGTGAGAGAACAAGAGTAGACGAGTTCAATCATCAATTATAGAATAAATTCGCACGATAGAGTAGAATAGAAGTGAAATTGTTCCTAACTTGATAGCCTCTGAGAGATAAGTACAGACGTCTCTGTACCGATCCTTCCGACTCTACCAAGTTTGTTCGTGAATTGTGAGACCTAAGAAACCTAGTGCTCTGATACCAACTTGTCACATCCCAAATTCCCCAAACCTTAGGGATCGTTGTCACACCTCCTTTTTCACTACCCCGTGATTAATGAAGGGTAATAAGGGAGTTTTTTCAATTAAAGTGACATTATTCAGTTTTGGGATTTATTATTAGTTTTCAGAGTCGCCACCCGGATTGTTGACGATGTTTCGGGACACCGATTTTATTAAAAATCCCAAACCGAGGAATTTTGACTCCGTTTTGATTTGTCTGCGACCAGAAATCCGAGTAAGGAATTCTGTTAACCCGGGAGAAGATGTTAGGCATTTCCGAGTTCCGTGGTTCTAGCATGGTCGCTTAACTATTATTATTTGGCCTAAATTATTTGATTGTTTACGTGTTTTAGCCTATTGTGCATTTAGCCTTTTTAACTTTTAGCCGCTTTTAATATTTATGGATTTATCTTGAAACAAGTCACGATGGCGTGCACTTGTTTGATTTTGGACACATTGTAACTGCGCCACATGAAATACACCCGCAATTACAACATGTGATTTTTATTATTGTTTTGAGTTATAGTCGGGTACGCGAGTTGCCTCACCCGAGTGTAGATTATATAGTCACGACTATGGTCTTGACGATTAAAAATACCTATTTGAGGCGATACTCCATCATTCTCTAAGTTTTTGAAATTTTTATCTAAAAGAGGTATTTTTAGCTTATAGGATACGTACATAAACCGCTTTTGATATTTATGGGATTATTTTGAAACAAGTCACAATGTCGTACACTTGTCTTTTCGGTCCATGTTGCGAACCGCGTCACATGAAATGCACCCGCAATTCGTGACATGTTTATTTTAATCTTCGAAGTTATGGTCGGGTCACATAAAATGCAAACCCGAATGGTGATTACGTATCACGACTATGCACATTTTATTTATCGCGCCCGAAACAAGCTACTAAGTATTTATGGAAAAGTATAGGATTTCATACTAAACTATATGTATAAAATGCTACTTACACTAAAACCAAACAAGCTCATGCTTTCCATTTTAACTTTAAACAACAATTATCATCATAAACAGGCCACAATTGAATCAGTTTATTCCCAATAAATTACATCAATAAGAATAAATAAATGATAAGTAATAGAAATAAAAATAATAATAAAATCTGGACATTCATATGACTAAAAATTTAAACAAGATCTCAAACTTAAAAGGCTATAAAATGATTGAAAACCATTTTGTCTACACAAACTTGGAGCAGCTAAATTGAAGTTGAGAACCTCATAAACATTACCATATTCTGCTTACGCAAAGAAAAGGCACTAATACTTACCCAAGGAGATAAAACTATACAGTTTGTAAATTCTTTCCTTGTACACAAAAAAAAAATCAAGGACATTAAGAGGTTGGACCAAACAAAAGAATACCATCATAAACCAAATATGAATTGCAGACAGGAACAAGAAATTCGATGGAAGAAATTATAATCAATTGCTTAATTCTTACATACACCTTTGACAACAGTGTTCAAGTGCTGGATATTATAGAGCCAGAACCAGAACACTTTCAAGATACCAAAAATTAAAGGCAGCATATTATATTAAGATATACCAAATAGCCAAAAGAGACAACACGTAAGAAATTAACAGTAGAATTCCGGGCCATAAAACAAAATTAACATGAATTGATCAAGGAACCAACGGTTTTAATCATCCAAATAAATAAAAACATAATACAAGGGGGTTTAAAACTTACCTAATTACACAATGAGACAAGTGAGATGAACCAAATCGAGGCCAATACAGATCCGGATGAAGCTCAACAAAACAGAAGCAGTGTAGCAGCGATTCACGGCAAAATTCAACCTTTGGCAGCTTTAAAATCTACTTATTCTTTGGTTCGCGAGATCTAGGGAGGAGAAAAATAGTAGGGGACGAGGGACTGACGGCAATGGTGGTCGCTGATTTCTGTTACCTCCCCTGTTCACGTGTGTGGTCGCCGACGTGTTTTGGTGGAAGGGTGGCGGCAGATTGGAGGAGAGAGGTCTCTCATCTCTGTGTTGTTGAAGATGAGAGGAAGAAGAGAGGAAACGGCGCTACTCCTCCAAAGATAGAGATCAGGGATCCTTTTTCATTAGGTCTAGGTCTTGTTTAATAGATGAGGGGAAACGGGTCAGGTTGGCGGGTCGTGAGTTCTGGACCGGTTTTCTCTTGGGCTGGGTGGAATTGGCGTGATGGGTAAGTGTTGGGCCCAGAAAAGTTGGCCCAAATTCAAGTTCAAACTTTTTTTAAAAAGCCACCTTTTTCCTTCTTTATTAGGCTTTGCGCAATTAACCATTTAGACTGAAATCTTAATTTAAATTTCATTTTTTGGCTAGCCTATTTATTTATTTTACCTAATGACGGACTAATGCAATTAATTAATTAACCCAAGAATGCGATCTTTGATTTTCAGTTATTTAAAAGATGCATTTAATAACGTAATTAAATCATACAAACGCAAGTTAAACCTAAGATGGCATGAAATGAAAATGTGATAATTTTCATTTATTTATTTCTTGAATTAACCAACATATCCGGGCATACGCATGAGTCTCATATTTTACCGCGGATCTCCCGGGATTGTCAGAACACATATCCTGGTCCATTTACTTAAAACGTAGACCAAAGTCAACTATAATCAAATTGTAACTCTAGAAATTACTATTTCTCATGTTTTTACATAAAAGCTTTCCGGTTGCATGCCCGGATTGCGCACGCAAATCGAGATATTAAAAATTAATCTTTTATGACTAATAAGCCTAGAACGTAGTCTAAATTCATAAGATGACCTATGGGTCATCACATCACTCATCACCTCGCGTACACGACGCTCATATATCACAGAATGTCGTTTCCTCGACTTTCCAACTTCGGATGGCCCAAATCTAGCCAAAAGCAATTACATACCATCATTATAACTATGAAACTAGTCTATTTAATGAAATTAAAACTTTAGCAAGAAATTAGGAATTCGTCCCAAAAGTAAACCGGGCCCATGTCTTTGAATCGGGTAAAAGTCACAAAATATGAACACCTATTCAACCACAAGTCCACCGATGTTAAATTACTCAAATCCGACACCAAAATCTCAACCAAAACCCAAAAATCCGGTTGTAGAACTTTCCCACTTTTTCCCAAATTTCTCAACTCAAAACCTTAATTAAATGAAGAAATTAACGATGGATTAGTATATTTTATTCAAAAACAAGTCAAGAATCATTACCCAATCGTTACCTTTTAAAAGCCCTCAAATTCTCGCCAAAATGCGAGCTCTCTATCTCAAGTTATGATGAAAATGGCAAACCCTCGATTTTGAAATGTTTATATCTTCCTAGGTAAATCCTTCTTCGCGAACGCGTCTCACTCTCGCGTTCGCGTAGCACAACTAGCTACTAACCAAAAATCATTATACGCGGATGCGAGGACCCTCTCGCGAACGCGATGCATGACTGACCCACCTCTTAGCAAACGCGACCCCTACTACGTGATCGCGTAGAACAAATGCTTTGGGGTCCCAACCGCCACTACTTCCTCTATGCAAATGCGATACCCTTCACGCGTTCGCGATGCACCACTGCCGAGTCCTTCGCGAACACGGCTCCTACTTTGCAAATGCAAAGCACAAATCCTCACCTTCCACCAACTCCCCTTCGCAAATGCGGAATTCCCCTCGTGAACGCGATGAAGAAAACCTACAACTGAAACACCAGATTTTCTACAATTCCAACAAGTCCAACTCTAGTCCGTTAACCACCTGGATCCATCCGAGGCCCCCGTGACCTCAACCAAACATACCAAAAAGTCCTAAAGCATCGAACAAACTTATTCGAGCCTTCAAATCACATCAAACTACGCTAAAACATGAATCACACTCCAATTTATACTTAATCGACTTTGAAACATCAAAATTCTACGACCGATGCCGAAACCTATCAAATTACGTCCGATTGATCTCAAATTTTGTACACACGTCATATTTGACATTACAGACCTACTCTAACTTTCATAATCAGAATTCGACCGCGATATCAAAAAGTCCACTCCCGGTCAAACTTCCCAAGAATTCAACTTTCGCCATTTCAAGCCTAATTCCACTACGGATCTCCAAATCACAATCCGAACACGCTCCCAATCCCAAAATCACACAACGGAGCTAGCGGAACCGATGAAACTCCATAGTAGTCTTCATACAGTTCCAACTACAGTTGAATTCCTAAAACTTAAGCTTTTATTTTAGGGACTAAGTGTCCCATTTCACTCAAAAACAAAAAACGAATCCTCCCGGCAAGTCACGTAAGCATAAAATGATGTAGGGGAAGCAGTAAATAGGGGTTCAGGGCTAATATTCTCAAAATGACCGGCCGATCATTATAATAAATGACATTTAAGTAAATAGAATGAATGAGTCACCCAAGAAAGGATGGAATCAGTGAATGTTCTTTCTAACAATGATGAGTGATTGACAATCCTTTGAATATATGAATTATTCTCGGATCTAGTGAAAAAGTGTAGACAAGAATCTTAGTAAAAAGGTGATGCTTGTGTGCTTGCAATGAAATCCGATTCTCTCTCTCTAAAGTCAAAGTGTATTTTTACAAATGAATATCACATGTCCCCTATCATTGTGTCCATTTTTAATTATCGGGAACATGTTCCTATAAACCATAAGAGTACAAGTGCAGAGAATAATTGCTAGAATATTCTCTTTTGTATCTTATCTCGAAACTAGCCATTACAGCTTTGTCAGGGGTGCTCGGCTTCAGGCTCGTTGATAACTCCTCGACTTCAGTCTTGATGACTCTTCGACCGCGACCTTTGCTGATAATTAGATTACTTCGACGCGTGGCATCCCAGGAATATTTTACTAATATCATTCTGACTAAAGATGGATTTTTACCCATACAGTTAGTCCCTCGTTTATGAAAGTCATTCTGGCGGACGAGGTCGCAGAGAGGACAATGTCATTCATGATATGATTTCATAGAATTGGCTGAGGTCATGGTCGTGGAGACAGGGCTACATGGCTTCCTAAGGTCCGCATATTTTGAATTTTTTTGAATTTCCTGGGAAGTCTGTTGGAGCCATCTGGTCCAAGAGAATAAGAGACGTCATGACATCATGCGTCGTAATGAAGTCGTTTCCTGATGCATTGCATTTATTCAAGTGTGACCCTTGAGTGGCACCATCATTTCGATTTTGTGCAAATCATGACACGTCATTTTGATTCTGGTGCCGTTCAAACCTTATAAATAAGGGGAGGCTTGTTGATTTTGAAACTTTTTCCAAACTCTTCCTTCCCTTTAATCAATAGCCTTTCCTTCATCTTCTCTGCAGAATCCCCTCTACACTATGTTTCAGCGACCTACATCGACCTACAGAATCCTCTCTTCTTTACATTGAACCATGTATAACGTACCTTCTGAGGTTGGCGGGGGGAGTCGTATTGCTCCCTTGGTAATGGTGTTCCCCTCCCATGAGGAGAGTGTTCCTGTCACCGTTGAAGAAGGAACCTTCTCGTCGGTGGAGGAGATAATCAAACGCAACCCTGATTCCAGATCTGATTTCACCAAATCGCCTGAGGCCGAACCTGGAGCCTTTCGGACAGTGATGATAGTGAAGGAATTGGCGGAGCTTAAGGCTAAATTTGGATTACCCAATCATAACAAGTTGATCCCGGTGGTCGGGTCCAAGCCTACACTACTATTGAGTAGCGAGGGTGGTCGATGCAGTTTTAACCCAACTAGGTCAGGATCGAATCCATAGGGAGTTAATTGTTTGGAATTAGGTTTATATCTAACATAAATGCGGGCTTTGATTCTAATTACAATTCCACAAGTTTTGGTTTGGTTTCTACTTCTATCTCTACTCTATTGATTGCACTAAATGAAACTAAGGACAATATTTTTGTTGTTGTTTTTCAAGTGTTTAAAGAGACTAGGGTAGTGACTTCTACCTAGGTGGATATCTAATGGGTAGCAAAGTTCTAGGGCAAGCTTGATTAGTTGGGATTATAATATATCTATCAATCCCGGGTACTCACTCTATACCTCTCGGTAGTTTGACTGATTTTGCCGAATTTGGCTTTCTCAAGTCCAAATGAGTATTCATGCAATTCAAGTGATATTAGCTCAAGTCGGATATTACTATCTCTAGGTTTAACCCTTTAATTGGGGCTATAAATTTCTTGAGTTCACCCTAGTTCCTTGTTAGCCTAGTTTTCCTAGACTTAGTCCCTCTTTCTCAAGTAGAGACTAAGTCATAAAGGCATGAACCAATGTTTGCAACCATTAATTCTATAGTTCTAGAAAGCACTAGGCTAAATATCACTAACCCATACAGATTCAAGCCCTAAAATCAAATATCCATTAAATACCCACATTAGGGTTGGGTCACAACCCTAGTTATGGGTTTAGCTACTCATGGAAATAACAAAAATTGAAGATAAAATGAAGATAAAATCCATAATATGAAATTAAGGAATGAAAATCTAATGTTAAGAAGTGAATCTAGTACAAAATTTCCCAAAACAGAAAACCCAGTCATCTCAGGTGCTGGTACAAAGCATAACATAACCTAAAAATGACAAAAAGTTCTATTTATACTAAGCTGAAAATATCTGATAAAAATGCCCCTGCGGAGATTGTGCGACCGCATAATTCTTAGTGCGGCCGCACTCTTGTTTTTGCAGCCGCATAATATTGAGTGCGGTCCGCGTTCTTCTCTTTTGGATCTGGGTTGAGCTGAGCTTTCGTGGGTCGCATAATTCCTAGTGCACCCGCGCTTCAGATTATGCGGCCGCATAAAAGTGATGCGGTCCACACTTGCTTGAGTTTTGGCTTGAAATCAACTCTCTGATTCTTCATCTTGCGGACTGCATAATTTCGATCGCGGCCGAACAAGGGACTTCCGCGGCTACACAATTCTGGCGCAATCCGCATTTATCTCTTTTGCTTGAGTTGTCAACTCTCTAAATCTCAGTCATCGCGGTCCGCGCAATTTCATTGGCGACCGCACACGGACTTCCGCGGCCACACATTTCTAGTGCGGTCCGCGCTCATCATTTAGCCCAAAAATCACACTCTCTGAATCTCCGTTATGCAGACCGCTTAATTATGATCGCGGCCGCATCATGGATTTCGCAGCCGCACAATATTTGTGCGGTCCGCGCTTCAGATCTCTTTTCCTAGTTTTGGTTTTTGTTCAACTTTTGACTCCTTTGTGAGTTGATTATGGCTCATTTTGAATAATTCCTGCAAGCAAGCATATTTCATTAGTTTTGGGGAATACCTTCAAGCATTTTTGGCCTAAAACACAAGTAAAAGTGAGCAAATAATAAGTTAAAATCCCCACTTATCAACTCTCCCAAACTTAAGCTTTTGCTTGTCCTCAAGCAAATAAGGTAATTCCCACCTCCACTAGAAAAACAGATATTTCAGCTGGCCTAAGGTGAATCAATCATGCATCAATTGGGACTAACAATTACCGTCAACACAAACGAATTATCACCAACATCATGTTTTGACCTTTTGAGTACCATAGTTCTAATGTGACATTAGAGCATCAAGAGTTGACTTAATTCACCAAGGAAGCTCGTTATATTACGTAGGTCATTGTTGAACCCAATCTCCTCCTCCTCTACTCTCAATGAGAAAATCTCACTTTAGAATGTAACACTCAAAACAAGGATTGTGAAGAAGTGCGCTCATCTCTGTCAAAAGAATGTCATAAGTCTGGATCTAATTACCATAAGCTTTCCCCTTATGTAAATCACCACTAATGTAAGTCCAATCAACTTGAAATCATATAGGGCTTTTGGGAGAATGTAATGAATACTTTTGGATCAAGGTTTATCGGCATATATTGGTTTCATATTTCCTTAAGCACTCTATTTTCTCATTCCGGCTCATACTTTCTTGACTCTTTGAGTCATTTTCTTCTTCCTTAGGGGAACTAGAGAGACACAATGTCACTCTTTCTTGCTCATGACAATCATTTTTCTCCCTTTTTAATCATTCCATGCCTTTCATCATTGCTTTCTTTGGATCCCTTCAACTTTCACTTTCTTTTTGACATATTTCTTTTTGGCATTTGATCCTTTTCTTTGCCCTTCCTTTTCTTCATTTCTTTTTCCTCTTTGTACCCTTTATCACTTTCAAATTCCTCGTCTCTTCCCCAAACTTATTCTTTTGCCAATTGTTTATCACGAATGCTAAGGAAAGATCGGGTGTCAAGAGAGGGTCATTATAAAACAGATAAGGTTTGTAATGTGGCTATTGAATGAAAAAAGGCTTAGGCTCAAAGAGGTTTGATTAGGGATATCATATTGATAGGCTACAGAAGCTTTCAAGTTTCAAATTGGATCAAGGAGAGCCTACAATCATTTCTCAAGTCGAGCTACACTTAGAATTTTGCCTAGACAAATATTCAGGGCAAGTTCTAGACTTATTGACACGGAACTTGGACTTGCAATTCAATACTTCACCTCTCAAGCTGTTGTATTGTTAAAGAGAATAGAGTCAAGGGCCCACAACAACCCTATCTAAGATTGAAAATAACAAATGGCTCGAAGAAACCACTCGATGATTATTTTAGTCAACACAAGAGTCTAAAGGTCACAACTCGAACCATTCTTTGCTAATCAACTTGTTTCTAACCATAAGGTCGAAGGTAAATGTGTTAGTACCAAGTGAAGCTGCTAGAGACACTTTTATTCATTACTACTATGTACCAAATCATAAAGAAAACAGACTCAATCCCTTAATAAGGTTGTCACGCCATTCATCGCTGGGAAGAGCCACCCGGGTCAGACAACATCCACCTTTGGAAAGAACCGCGGCATTAATAAAACCAAAGGCTTATTGTTCACACAAAACGTAAAAAAAGAAGATAACAACTTAAAAAGAAGCTACTAAAGGAAATAAGAAGGTATGCTACTAAGGAAAAACAACGAAAGAAGTTATGAAGTAAACTACAGAAAGTTAACTGAATATGTACAGAATGAAGTAAAGAGAATATATACATAATGGAAATGAATATATACATCAAATGGTAAAAATATGTACATACCAAAAGTGAAAATAAAGATAAATTAAAATAGAATAATGGTTATTACATACCAAATGTCATCAAATCAAAATAGAATCAAAATAGACCACCCCCCAAATGAAAAAAATAGCATTTTCCTCAATGCTAATAACAAATACGAACATGGAAAGGGGTATAGAGTAAAGAACTCCCTATGTGGTCTCTATCTGCATTGGGTCCTCAACATGAACAGGGTTCGCAACATGCATAGGGTCATCAGCACCCTCTGTATCCTCTAACTGGATCTATAAATCCTCTGAGTGGGAGACTAAGGGGTTGTTGAGAATCTGAATCAGCTCCTTAAGAGTGTGTGAAGTGGCAGTCGGCTCCTCAGACTGGCCGGCTACTGCATCTGATGCCTCGGGCACTGCTGCATGTGCCACTGGGACTGTCTCCTCCATGAGCAGGTCCAGTGGAATATCACCCGCAGAAGCAATCTTCTCGACCTCCTTGCTCAACTTCTCTGTTGACTCTTTAGATATCTGAGTCTTCCGCATCTTCTTCACATGCTTCCCCAAATCCTTGATAACCTTCCCATGTGCATCAAGAGTCTCTGGATCTTCTTCTGGTCGTCCAGAATCTTCTTCTGGTTCTCCGAAATATTCTTCAAAGAGTTCTCCACTGATGGAGGTAGCTGAAGCACTGATGGAGCTGAAGACTATGTTGCGACTGCATTGGATATGCCAGTCAACTTTGTGGTAGTTGCCTGCATCCAGTTGTTGAGACTGGATAGTGACTGTGAAACCCCTAGTGCAGTTTGAGAGTGGGTAGAAGATGTGGGCACTAATAGTGGCAGTGATAGGGATGACCCGGAGTATGGAAGAGGCATGACAGTTGCTCCAGTAGAAGTAACGGCTGCTGCGGAGGGCTCTGACCCGGTGGCCACAACCTTTGGCTCTTCAGGCTGGCCGGTGGAGGTAGTTCATTTTCCCTTGGCTTTAGGGTTTTCGCTCCCTGGAGGTGATATCATGATAAAGGCGTTTTAGCTTTCACATCCACATCAAAGTTCCTCTTCTCTACCCCTTGATCTTGGAAATACTTTGTGAGGAAGTTGGGGTAGGGATATGATCTTTCTTATTTCTTGATTGCCTTGGAGATGTGGTAGGAGATCAAGTTCCCCACATTAATCGGATAGCCTGCCATGATGGAAGCTACCAATACTACCCGGGTGAGTGGGAGGACATTCTCATGATGCCATGGGTCTAGGCGGCTGCACACGAATGTTTTCCACCCTTTTGCTTCAAAATTAAAGGTGGCTCTGACTATTGGAACTCCAGTTGTGAGCCATGCAAGTGTTGTCCCCAGAATAGCTAGTATCTCAGCTAGCCAAGGACGAGCTGCATCATCCAAGGCTAACTTCTCCAGGTACTGCACTGCCTGAACCTCCTCAAATTCGGCATATTCGTTTAGTGTGTGGCTATCCAACCGGATTTTCAAGTTCCGGACCTTCGTCACCTTGGTGCCTTTTTTGATGTGGGAAAAATTTGCATAAAATTCCTTGACGAGGTATTCATTGGCATCTACCACCCGTTCGGTGAAATATTTCCATCATTTTCTCTCCGTGAATTGCTTTAGGACATTTGGATTATGCGACTTTAGGTCTTTGGTTATGAATTGTCGCTCAAGAGTGAGCGACCTTTGGGGCCACCGTTCCCGAAACTTGGCATACGCCTTCTCACTCACAAATCTAGCAGCCCACACCTACGGTTTCCTTGACCTAGATAGGCCTCCCACAATTGTATCACCCCATCTCCCGTCATCCGGGAATTCATCATCATCTAAATTTATCAGGGTAGCTGTTGTGAAAGGTGTTGTAGCGGGTGAGGAAGATGGTTCAGATCCTGACTACCTCCCTCTGAGCCATCAGAAGAACCAGAGGAGGAGGTAGGTTAATTGACTAGGCGAAATGGTTGTGATTGTGCCCCCGGTTGTGGTTGTACAGAATCCCCCTCAAAAGTCTCCCGGGATGGGAGGTATTCACTGGTGTATGAGGAGTCCAGAGGAGGTCTACTGAGGGTAGTCTTTTTGCCCAAGACCTTTTGGACTGATAATGGCAGGTTTGGTTTTCCTCGACCCCGGCCTCGGGAGGATTTTGTCCTCCCTTTGGAAGTGTCACCTCGACCACGTGAACGCACCATTTTCTGCACATACAAGTAGTGAAAGTCAGTTAGAATTGGGGTTCAAAATGTGCTAAAGAATGACATTTGAAAAGAAAGACGGTGCTTCTCAGAACACGGCAGTGGGGACCGCACAAAAGTGAGTGCAGCCGCAAATATACCAGGTTCAGACTATTGGTTCTCTGAAGTTAACCAACCGCGGACCGCACAAAATTGAGTGCGGCCGCAAAACACCCATCGCGGACCACATTTGAGTGCGGCCGCATAAGCACTTTCTTGGGTCTCTGAAGTTCAACAGCGCGGACCGCACAAAATTGGGTTCGGCGCGAAAAACCAACCGCGGACCGCACAAAATTGAGTGTGGCGGCACAATATTAGAAAACACAAGTGCCTTGAAACTAGGGCATCGCGGACCGCACAAAATTATGCGCGACCGCGAAATTAAAATCAGATCGGCACATTTGAACAATAAATACTAGGGTTTTCACTAATTATACAAGATTTATGGCAATGAAGCACGAAAAGCTACTAACCCCAGCCCCCATTATGCATTCAAACACTACCCATATGTTTCTAAGAAAGCATTTAACATCAATGTGACATATTTGGAATGAACCTAACCCTAACTAAAACAAGGAGAAAAGAAAAGAAATCTAAAACCAAGAGAAAAGAAAAGGATTGAATTAATTCATTGAAATCCACATACCAGTAGTGAAATGTAGTAGGAAATCAACACTTGATGAGTAAAAGATGAGATTGGAAACAAAGGAGGGTGCACTGTGCTTTAGTCTAGCTTGAGAGGTCAGAGTGTGTAAAATGTGAATAGTTCCAAAAATTCCTATTTATACTCTGACCCCAGTGACCCACCGACTTACCTGAGTGCGACCACACAATTTTGGTACGGTCTGCACTCTTTACCTTTTTCTCACTCGGCAGTTGAAGCAATGGCACAGTCCGCATAAAAATGGCAGCTGCCGCAATTTGTGCGGTCCGCGAAATTTTGAACGCGGCCGCGAATACTTAAGGGATTTTGTAAGGCCAAACTTCAGAGAGTTGGCATTTTCCTCATTCCAGTTGCGCGACCGCACACAGAATTGTGCGGTCGCGAAGTGCTTGTGTGATCCGCATAGTTCTGTCGCGGTCCGCACAATTCACCACTTAGCCAAAATTTTCCTTGTCAATTTTCTGCAATGCACATTCCTACATACACTTCACAACCAGTTAGTCCAAAACAATGTCTAATTTAAGAAGAAAATCAAAATAAAGAAAAACACATGTGGTGCCTCCCAAGAAGTGCCTGATTTAACGTCGCGGCACGACGCATGTTACTATCATTCATTTGAAATGGATCAATGCCACAATGTGGCCATCATCAACCTTTCCAAGGTAGTTCTTTACTCGGTTCCCATTGACTCTAAAGATCCCACCATTCTTGTTTTTCAAATCTAAAGCACCAAAAGGAGTGACATGTACCACTTCAAAAGGGCCACTCCACTTTGACTTAAGCTTTTCGGGAAACATCCGTAACCGAGAGTCGAATACAAGAACAAGGTCACCTTCTTTGAATTCTTTGTTCCGGATATACTTATCATGTCAGTTATTCATCTTGTCCTTATACAAGGACGAACTGGAGTAAGCATGGAACCGGAACTCATCAAGTTCATTCAATTGCTCCAAAAGATTGGCAGCTACATCCCACTTAAGGTTCAATTTCTTCAATGCCCACATGGCCTTGTGCTCTAATTCCACCGGGAGGTGACATGCTTTCCCAAACACCAATCGGTACAGAGACATACCAATTGGAGTCTTCTAAGCTATTCTATAAGCCCATAGAGTATCGTCAAGTTTTGCTTGACCAATCAGTCTGGTTTGCATTGACAGTCTTTGATAAAATGCTCTTGATCTCCCTATTGGAGACTTCAACCTGTCCACTTGCATGGGGGTGATAGGAGGTTGACACCTTATGAGTGACACCATACTTGGAGAGTAAAGTGTCAAAGTCTTTGTTGTAAAATTGAGAACCCCTATCACTAATGATGGCCCTTGGGGCACCAAACCTTGTGAATATGTTTCTTCAAGAAATCCACCACACTCTGTGCTTCATTGTTGGGCAAAGCAACAGCTTCAACCCATTTGGAAATGTAATGCATAGCAACAACAATATAGGTGTTCCCACATTAACTCACAAATGGATCCATAAAGTTGATGCCCCACACGAAAATATCAATCTCGAGGATGGTGGTGAGAGGCATCTCATTTTTCTTGGAGATTCCACTGGTTCTTTGGCAATCATCACAGCGCCTAACGAGCTCGCTAGCGTCTCTGTACAAGGTAGACCAATAGAATCCAAATCTTAGGACCTTTGTAGCAGTTCTTGCCCCACCATGGTGACCACCATAGGGCGAAGAATGGAAAGCTTCAAGAATACCCAATTGCTCTTCCTCTGGAACACATCTCCGGATAACACCATCAGTGCAAAATTTGAAAAGATATGGCTCGTCCCAATAATAATCCAAGCAGTAATGTTTGAGTTACTTCCTTTGTTTTGAAGAGAACTCATTCGGGACAATGCCGCTCACAATAAAGTTGGCCACATCGGCAAAATAAGGCATCCCGATCAAAGACATGGAAAGGAGTTTTTCATCCGGAAAAGGATCATTGATCTCAAGGCCATCATGGGGCCTCCCATCCTCTTCCAATCAGGACAAGTTGTCCGCCACCTGATTCTCACCCCCTTTGCGGTCTATGATTTCAAGATCAAATTCTTGTAGAAGAAGCACCCACCGCATCCACCTAGCCTTAGATTCCTTTTAACTCATCAAATAACGAAGTGCTGCATGATCGGTGTGCACAATCACTTTGGTACCGTGAGGTAAGGGCAAAACTTTTCCATAGTTGACTTAGACGTCGTTCATGATCTTACTTGCATAGTAGACCAAATGGAATATCTTGTTGATTCTTTTCTCCAATATTGCTCCTACCTCCACGTCGCTAGCATCGCACATGAAATCAAATAGTAAGCTCCAATTTGGTGCGGTAATGATGGGAGTGGTAGTCAACCGATACTTGAGTAGCTCAAATGCCTTCATGCAATCATCATTGAACGCAAATTCGGCATCTTTTTCCAACTTCTTGCATAAGGGGTTCACCACTTTTGATAAATCCTTGATATAACTTAAATTTTTGCTTTATCCACTTCAATACCATTCTTAGAGATCTTATGGTCGAGGGCAATGCCCTCCTCGACCATAAAGTGGCACTTCTCCCAATTAAGAACTAAGTTGGTCTCTTCACAACGTGCCAATACCTATCAAGATTATCCAAAAACTCTTCAAAATAATCCCCCACAACAGAGAAATCATCCATGAAAACCTCAAGGAAGTCCTCCACCATATCCGTGAATATTGCTATCATACACCGCTGAAAAGTAGCCGGTGCATTACACAAACCGAACGGCATCTGTGAGAATGAAAATGTGCCATACAGACAAGTGAATGTGGTTTTCTCTTGGTCTTCAGGTGCAATGAGAATCTGGTTATATCCGAAATACCCATCCAAAAAGCAATAATAGGAACGCCCGGCAAGTCTATCCAACATTTGATCCAGAAAGGGCAATGGAAAATGGTCTTTTCTGATCACTTTGTTCAGCTTTCTATAATCCATGCATACCCTCCAGCCGGTGACAGTTCTAGTGGGGACCGACTCATTTTTCTCATTTATGATCACGGTCATGCCCCCTTCTTTGGGACACATTGTACCGGCAAAGTCCATGAACTATTCGAAATGGGGTACACAACCCCTGCATCTAGCCACTTAATAATCTCTTTCTTGACGACTTCTTGCATGGACTCATTCAACCTCCTTTGATGTTCCACAGAAGGTTTGGCATTTTCCTCCAATATGATTGTGTGCATGCAAAAGGCGGGCCTTATACCCTGAATGTCATCCAAAGTCCATCTTATTGCCTTCTTCCTTCTTTGAAGCACCAGAAGGGTGGAGTCTACCTGCATGTTAGTTAACCACGAAGAAAGAATAACAGATAATGTGGAACAAGAGCCTAAGAACTCATACCTGAGGTGTGAAAGCAAGGGCTTCAACTCCAATGTTGGTTGCTCCTTGATTGAGGGCTTTGTTAGTGGAGTCTTCCGGTTCTCAAGGTCCAAGGAAAGTTTACGGGGCCCATATGTGTAGGATCTCATTCCTTGCAAAGCATTTGCACGTTCTACCAAGCCTTCCTTCTCATCCCCATCATGATTCAACAACACAACTTCCAAATGGTCTTCCACATTGATCATAGCACTCGTGTCATCAACAATCACCTCCGTCACAAGATCCACAAAAGAGCAAACTTCGTTGCGATTAGGCTGCCTCAATGACTTGCACACGTGGAACACAACTTTTTCATCACCTACCCGGAAGGTGAGCTCCCCAGCTTCCACATCAACCAAAGCCTTCCCTGTTTCTAGGAAAGGTCTCCCCAATATGATTGGCACCTCATAGTCAACTTCGCAGTCGAGAATCACAAAGTCTGCATGAAGAATTAACTTGTCGACCCGAACTAGCACATCATCAATTTACCCCAACGGCCTTTTCATTGTCCAGTTTGCCATTTGCAGCCTCATGGAAGTAGGTCTTGGTTTCCCAATACCCAATGTCTTGAACATAGAATATGGCATCAAATTAATGCTCGCTCCCAAATCACACAAGGCTTTGGCGAAATAGACATTCCCAATAGTGCATGGAATTGTAAAGGCATCGGGATCTTCTAGATTTGGAGCCATGGAATGAACAATGGAACTCACTTGATGTGTCATTTTGATCGTCTCACAATTCATTGACCTCTTCTTTGTTACCAAGTCCTTCATGAACTTGGCATATCCCGGTATTTGTTCTAGAGCTTCAATCAAAGGCACATTGATGGACAAACTATTCATCATATCAATAAATGTATTGAATTGGTTTTCATTATTTTGCTTTGTGAGCCTTTGAGGATATGGTGGAGGAGGCCTTGGCAAGGGAGCCTTGGCTTTGGGCACTACCGTTTCCGATATGTCTATCACATGTTCCCTAAACAGGTTCACATCATTTTGAGTTTCCTCCACGGTGTCATTAATGTCTATCCTCACCTCATCATTCACTTGCACATCATTGCTTGGCTTGTCATCATCTTGCAACAACACATCATCTCTCACAATCTTCTTTGGATTAGAGGTACTATCAATACCACTTCTACCGCTTCTTGTGGTCACCGCCATATCATGGCCCGTATTGTTCCCATCCTTCGGTTTTACTACCGTATCACTAGGTAGTGACCCCTTAGGGAGAGTATTCAATGCTTGAGAAATTTGACCCATTTATACTTCTAAGTTGCGGTTAAAGTGTTATGGGAGGCTATGGGCATCGGAGTCAGCATTTCTTTCCATCATTTGCTTGAACAAACTTTCTATCCGCCCCATCTCATTGTTTGAAGAACTTTTCCCTTGAGATGGATATGGAGGCAGGTTGCTGGGTTGTTGATACATTGAGGGCCTTTTAAAGCCCGAGCCCAAGTTGCCTTGATTATTTTTGTTCCAACCCCCTTGGTTTCTATTGCCTCCCCAATTGCTATTGTTGGTTCCACCCTAATTGCCTTGGTTATTTCCTTGATTCCTTAAGTTTTGATTGTTGTTCCCCCCAATTGTTCGGATTGTTGTTATTACCACTGTTCCAATTCCCTTGGCCTTGGCTGCCCTAATTTTTATTGTTCCCTTGTGATCTCCATTTTTTATTTGGAGCATTGCTCCATTGACCTTGGTAATTATTGGCATACAAAACCTCTTCACTTTGATCATCATAAGAATCATCTTGATTGTACCCACTACCACTTTGCTCAATTTGATCTTGACTGTTTTGCACTTGTTGACCATGTTATCTTCTCTTATTGACCATTACATTCACTCATTCTATGGCGTTTACTTGCTTTGGCCCCTGAACATGAGCCTTTGGTAACTAATTCATAATAGTTGTCAACTCTGCTATGGCTTGTCCGTGATCATGAAGTTCCTTGTAAAGGTGGATGACATTAGGGTCACCGTGAGGAACATTTGCCTGACTTTGCCAAGCTGAGGAGGTGTCTGCCATCTCATCTAATATTTCACATGCTTCTGAATATGGCGTGTTCATAGAGTTACCCCCCCCCCCCCCCCCCCCCCCCCCCCCGCCAGCCGATTCACCACACACTGGTTAGTCGTGTTGATACCCCTATAAAATGTTTGCTGGATCATTGCTTCAGTCATATCATTGTTGGGGCATTATTTTACCATTGTCCGGTACCGCTCCCAGATCTCATGTAAGGGTTCATTTGGCTCTTGTTTGAAGGATAAGATCTCATCTTAATGTTGCCACATGTCTCAGAGAGAAAAACTTTGCTATGAACTTCTCAACCAATCTTCCCAAGTGGTGATAGAATGGTTGGGTAGCCTCTCAAGCCAATCCAAAGCCTTCTCTAAGTGAAAATGGGAAAAGCCTCGATCTCAAAGCATCCTCAGATACATTCATTTGTTTGCTCCCCCAGCATGTGTCTACAAAACCTTTGAGATGCTTATATGCGTTCTGATGGGGAGCTCCGGTGAAGAAACCCCTTTGCTCCCATAGAGTAAGCATGACATTGGTTATTTGAAAATTGCCCGCCCGAATCCGGGGCGGGACAATTGCACTTGCATGGCCTTAATTGGGTAGTACCCGGTGTGTTTCCCTTAGAGGAGTTGGGGGAGGGTTTGGCACGTTGTCATGAGGCGGGCGGCCTCTTCTTTGTACTTGAGGTTCTAGATTAACCTCATCCACATCATTTTCATCTACCTCCTCCCCCTGAGGAATATGTCCAAGAGCTTCATTATGAGTCATTTGTTACCTAAAGCAATTGACAAAAAAAAAATTAGAAAAACGGAAGGAAAGAAAAACAAAACACACAAATAGTTAGATAGATAGCTAAGACCATCTAACTCCCTGGCAACGGTGCCAAAAATTGATTGGTGCCAAACCTACACCACTATTGAATAGCAAGGATGGTCGATGTAGTTTTACCCAACAAGGTCGGGATCAATTTCCATAAGGATTTAATTGATTTGGAATTAGGTATTTATCTAAATCTAAATGAGTGTCTTGTTCCTAATTACACTTCCACACATGTTGGAGTTGATTCTACTTATAAATCTAATTATATACTACTGTTTGCAAGGATTAAAGCTAAGTACAATAATTTTTATGTTGGTTTTCAGATGTTTAAAAGGACTAGGGTAGTGACTTCCGCCTAGGTGAATATCTCCCGGGTATCAAGAATCAAGGGCGAGTTTGATCAATTTGGGGTCGTAATATAGCTATCACACCCAAGTACTCACTCTATACTTCTTGGTAGTTTGAGTGATTTTGCCCAATTTGGTTTTCTCAAGACTAAATGGGTATTCATGCAATACAAGTGATATTAGCCCAAGTCAGGTATTACTATCTCTAGGTTTAACCCTTTAATTGAGGCTATCAATTTCTTGAGTTCACCCCAATTCCTTGTTAGCCTAGTTTTCCTAGACTTAGTCCCTCTTTATTAAGAAGAGCCTAAGTCACAAAGGCAGGAATCAGTGTTTGCAACCACTAGTTCTACAATTCTAGCATGAACTAGGTTAAATATCACTAACTCATAAACAATCAAGCCCTAAAATGCAAGACCCATTAAATACTCACACTAGGGTTGGGTCACAACCCTAGCTATGGGTCTAGCTACTCATAATAATAGCAGAAATCAAAGATAAAGAGAAGATATAATCCATAATACTAAATTTAAAGATGAAAATCCAATGTTATAAGGTAAATCTTATACAAAATTGCCCAAATAGGAAAACCTAGCCGTCTCATGTGCTCAGCAAAAACATAAAATAACCTAAAAATGAAAAAAAGATCTATTTATACTAAGCTGAAATTTCTGGACAAAAATACCTCTGCGGAGGTTTCGCGACCACGTAATTCTGACTGCGGCCCCACTCTTGCTTTTGTGGCCGCGTAATTCTGATCGCGGTCCCCGTTTCTTCACATCTGGGTCTGGGTTGAACATTGTTTTTCGGACCGCGTAATTTCTACCGCGTCCGCGAGAGAGACTTACGCAACTGCGTAATTTTGACTCGGATCGCCTTTCTCATGTTTGCTTGAATTATGCACTCTTTGAACCTTATCAACTGCGGTCTGCGGAATTCCAATCGCGGTCGCATCTTCCTGTCGTGGTCCGCGTTCATGTTTTTACCCAAAATCCCATCTTAATGATTCTCAATTTCGCGGACCCTGAAATAGTGTTCGCGGACACGCTTAAGCTTTCGCAGTCGCACCATCTTGGTGCGGTCCGCGTTTCTCATCTGTTGGCACAGTTTTGGTTATTGTTCGAGTTTTGACTCCTTCATGAGTTGATTATGGCTCCTTTGGCTCATTTTGAACAATCCCTGCAAGCAAGCATATTGAGTTAGTTTCCAGGAATACCTTCACGCATTGTTTGCCCAAAACACAAGTAAAAGAGAGCAAATAATAGGCTAAAATCTCTACTTATCAGTCTCTTTTACTTAACCTGCTGACAGTTGAGACACCGAGCTACAAATCCAACCATATCTTTCTTCATCCGCCTCCACCAATAGTGTTGTCTCAAATCCTGGTTCATATTGGCGGCACCCGGATGGATGGAATACCGCGAGCTGTGGGCCTCCTCAAGAATCAACTCCCGGAGCCCATCTACATTAGGCACACATATCCAGCCCTGCATCCTCAACATACCGTCATCACCATTAGTCACATCCCTATCATCACCTCGTCGAATCATGTCCTAAAGAACGAGCAAGTGGGGGTCATCATACTGACGCTCCCTGATACAGTCATAATGAGAAGACCTGGAGACCATGCAAGCCAATACCTGACTAGGCTCCGAAATATCCAATCTCACGAGATGGACCGCTAGGGAATGAACATCCAATGCTAAAGATCTCTCTGCTGCCAAAAGATAAGCTAAACTCCCCACACTCTCTGCCTGACGACTCAAAGAATCTGCCACCACATTGGCCTTCCCTGGATGGTATAGAATAGTGATATCATAGTCTTTAAGAAGCTTCAACCATCTCCGTTGACGCGAATTAAGATCCTTTTGTTTGAAAAGATGCAGACTCCGGTGATCAGTATAAATCTCACAATGAACCCCATACAAGTAATGAAGCCAAATCTTCAAGGCTTTCACAATGGCTGCTAACCCAAGATCATGCACCGGATAATTCTTCTCATGGGTCTTCAATTGGCGCGAGGCGTAGGCAATCACTCTACCCTCCGGCATCAAAATACAACCAATGCCTTTCCTTGAGGCATCACAATACACGTATAAGAACCTGAAGTTGATAGTAGAACTAACATTGGAGTTGTGGTCAAAGCAGTCTTGAGCTTCTAAAAGCTCTCCTCACACTCGTCCGACCACCTGAATGGAGCACCCTTTTGGTCAATTTGGTCAAGGGTGAAGCAATAGATGAAAATCCTTCCACAAAGCGACGGTAGTAACCCGCCAAACCAAGGAAGCTCCTAATCTCTGTAGCTGAGGACGGTTGATCATGCCCAACTATGCCTTATAAAAAGGATAAAGTGGTCGTTGCAAATATAATCCGGTTTACAAGTCCGGAGTCGAATCCCACAGAGAACTAAGGCTTAACTACAGTTGTTCAATATTTCTAAGAAGACAAGCTCGAACAGTTCCTTTGTTATAAATATTAAGATTCTTATATCTAATTATCTAACAAATTAAAAATAGTAAATTAACACTAAAGATACTACGGGTTGGAGAAAAGATTAAGGAGGTCTAGAGTTATGATTTCTCCAATTGTCAGAATCCTTCCCGCTATGTCTTCTATAATTTCGCCTAAGTATTCTCTATCAATCATGAGCACTCTTGTTACCGTAACTCTCTCTCGAGTAATGACGATAATTTCCTAGACGCACTCTCCCGATCTACGCTAGCTTGCTTTTATTATAGCTCATTTAAGATTGTACCCACGGTATCGTTATCCCTAATCCAACCTTTAAACTCTCGGTTATGGATCCCTCATATACTTTGGGAGTGGTGTTGTTCAACAACTACCTAAATATGCACTCTCTACCGAGCAGATACACACTAAATAGGCATAGCTAATTGAGGGCCCTTCAACCAACTACAACAAGAACTTATTTGAACAAATAGAGAAAATATTGCAACTCAATTATATAAAAACATAACAAGAATTTATCCTACAAAAAGTTCCATCAAAACCCTAGATAACAAATTAGCTATTCATAATAGTATGTAAAAATACAATACCAATAGTCATAACCAACAATGAAAAATAGGAAGAATAAGGAAAAACTCGTAGAAGAATTCCCCGCCTTGCTCCTATTGTGTCTCTGCCTCCATAGGTCGAATTTTTGTCCAAAATATGTCCAATCCCTTAAAAATAACGTTCTCCCATGTATATATACCAAGTAGGGTCGGGCCCAAATAATTATACCTTCTCCTACGCGAAAAAAGATGATTTTCCAGGTCTGGACTAGCGCGGTCGCGCTAGTGGCCGCGCGCATCGACAAGTATTCTGCCCCACTCCGTGTCAGGTCCACGGTCGCGGTTTCGACGGCATTTTTCACCCTGTTCGTTTTGGAATTTGGAATAACGTAAAACATAAACGTTGTGGACCTTTGAGTTAGATTTCCAACCATATATTATATAGCCTAAATGGAGTTCGGGAAGAAAAAAAGTTATGTCCATTTTACTAGACAATGCGCAATATGCCTCATCGAGTCTTCGTTTGTTCTTAACTATCAAATTTGACCCCCGAACCCGATCTCGGCTTAATTTCTTGAGCTTTTACTTAGACTTCAAAGCTCCAAATCACTTAAATTCATTCCATAACATCTATATAGCTCGGAATCACTCTTACAAGGCATAAAACACATAGTTAGTGCAAAACACTAGCGATTAAAGCTTGGACTCAATTAAAGTGCAGTAAACTAGAGTGTAATAAGCGCCTAAAATACGTAATAATATCCTATCATCGACACCCCACACTTAAATCATTGCTCGTCCTCGAGCAATCAAACTACACCTTATATAGACACGACCTTTTTAAGCAATTCACCTAACACATCACACCAAGAATATTTAAAATAGACTAAGCACAAAAGTGTAACATCTTCACCTCAAGATTTGACTCACAAGTACCACGCATTATTCACATCTCACCCACTTACTCTAACATAGAGGTCACTGACATTACCTTTCCTTCATGAATCAAGTGCCCTCACACAACAAAAGAGAATAGTTCCACACAATAAAATTTAAGAACACATAGGAACTTAAGATAGAAAGAATTCACTCACTCTCAGAAATAACATTCATGTGCCACGCACCATAGGCTTGCCCGTAGTGTACTACTCTACTAATCGAGTTCATTCAGTTTAGGATCAAGTAGGACTTTATTTGGTTGTGATGTAAGCTGCGGGACGGGTAGGATACATTTAGATATAAGAGTGACTACACCTCCCTAAGCACTTTAATACATATACTTTAACATTCAAACCCCCATACTTATGTCAAACCAAACTCCGCCTTCACATCAATGTATATTACCCCATACTTCTTTAAGCACAATTACATCAAGAGTCACCACTTATCAAGGAATATTTGTTTTTCACAACAATACAAATATTTTTTTATTTTTTTCAATTCAAGTGGCTCTTACTTTTTCAACACAGTGCACCTTTCTCCCTATTTCATTAGTTCCACTCAAAAGCCAAACCAACCACCCCACACTTTAACTTTACACAGTTCATAATAATTCAAGTGCTCATGAGAGGTTAAAAGGTTCAAATAGATAGTTAATTCAAACAAATGGGTAAGGCTTGTAATGTGGTTGCCAAAGAAACAGGATTACAGGCTCAAAGAGATCAACTACGATACATAATAATTAGGCGGGTAAAATATACATAGCTGGCTCAACAAAGAAATGCCTATATCACTACCAAGACTGAACAAAACTACTATTTTGCTTTGCAAACACACAGGGCAAGTTCTAGACATCAAATGCAATGCACAGAATAACACACAAACCTCACACACACTTGGCACATAACTCACTCAGGATTGGATTCATCAAGACACTCTAGTCAAAGCATTTAAGCAAATTTAAAATCATACAATTTAAGGTACTTATACAAGAGTCAAAAACTGAGCATAAGCGTCACAACCAAAGTACTCACTGTTCTCAAGGCATAACAAAGTCATGAGATGTTGCTTCAATTCAAAACACAACACAATAGCTCCTATTCCTAAAAACACTAACTACACCCGGTTTAAACAAAACCCTTGGAAAAGAACTGCGGCACAAAAAAACCAAGGGGGAATTGCTACACTACCTAACAAAAGAAAATCATTTTTTCTTTTTTTTCTTTAGACTTGAATCCCTCAACAAAAATTTTTAATAGATCCATCATCGGGAAAAGTCCAATCTCTTCACCCCACACTTAAAATTGTGCATTGTCCCCAATGAACACTCATACATACAAGAGGGTAAAAAAAACTCCCTGGTAGGCCAAAGGCCGAAGCACTAGCATCTCATGGGGTACTCAGACTTCTCTCAGGCCTGGTCCTTCGTGTGGGTACCTCACACTTAGTTCCAACCAACAAGTTTGTTGTTGCATCCTTCCAATAGCTTTTCTTCCATGCTCCTAGAAAATCAAAAGTTGAAACTACAAAAATAATATAATTAAAACAATTATAATAACAAATAAAAGAAAGCAGTAAAACTGGGTTGCCTCACAACAAGCGTTTGATTTAACGTCGCAGCACGACGTGAATCACTTTTTGCCTCCACCTTGAACTTATGAATTGAGCCCCAAATTTGGTTTCAAGTTTTCGGTTATGCTCCAAGGGTGGTGGAACAAATCTAATTGGCCCAAACAACCATTGTACTATTTTACACTTCTTGGATTTTAGATGAGGTATGTAGTCCTGTCTTTCTGGCAAGAAAAATTCCAAGATGTAGGCACCTTGTTCTTCATTCCTTGACTCCTCAATCGGCTCGGATGACTCTATTTCCATATCATCATCCAAACATAATGTGGAAAATGCTTGGAGTGTGGACCAATGCGCTCAAATACATGAACTTCAGGACTTTCAACATCCTCAACATCAATGATACTAGAGTCAACAAAATTTATATCCTCAAAGCTCTTGGCTGACTCTAGTCTCACTTCTTCAACATCGACATCCTCAAAATCCAGTTCAATTGATTGTTGGTGTTCTACTCTGACCTCCTCCTCTAGCTCATCCCCATATGTTTTTTATATCCTCCAGTATAATGGCAATTTCTACAGCCAATTCATATTCATATCGACTACTATCCACAATGCCAACTTGTTGCGCTTTACAAGGTTCAATTACTTTATTCGCTTGAGCCTCCAAGTTGTGAATAGTTTCCTCTTGCCTTTGTACCCGGAGTTGTATCTCATCATATTGTTCCATAAGGCACTTTATCATATCCTCGATCTCTTTCAGGTCCTCATACTAGGGTTCTTTGTTCCTATTAACTTCACAAGAAAAAGAAGAACCACCAAACTAAGGGGTTGGGGGAAGATAAGAAAAATAAGCGCAACCATGAAAGTGACCATCTTGACCATCACACATATCACACACGTTCCACACATAAGATTGAGTTGGTCGCTCTCGAAAATATTTTGATAATTTTGCCATGGGTGGTTTCCTCCATAATATGCATAACGAGGATCAAAAGTAGAATTACCAACATCAAAACTCTAATAATTCCAAGATGCCATGTCACTCAGATCAAAAATTAAAAAAATTAAAAAATTAAAAAATAAATAAATAATCAAATACAAGAAAACAAAAATAGAAGTTCAAACTTGCAACCTAGAAATATGTACACCTACAGCCACACCGTTAGTTCCCCAGCAACGGCGCCAAAATTTGATCATGCCCAACTATGCATTATAAAAAGGACAAAGCGATCGTTACAAATATAATCCGGACAACAAGTCCGGAGACGAATCCCACAGAGAACTAAGGCTTAACTACAGTTGTTCAATATTGCTAAGAAGACAAGTTTCGAACAATTCCTATGTTATAAATATTAAGATTCTTATATCTAATTAACTAACAAATTAAAAATAGTAAATCAACAATAAAGATACTACAGGTTGGAGAAAAGATTAAAGAGGTCTAGAGTTATGATTTCTCCAATTGTCGGAATCCTTCCCGCTATGTCTTCTATAATTTTGCCTAAGTCTTCTCTATCAATCATCATCACTCTTGTTACCGTAAATCTCTCCCGAGTAAGTACGACAATTTCCTAGACGCACTCTCCCGAGATACGCTAACTTTCTTTTATTATAGCTCACTTTAGATTGCACCCAAGGTATCGTTATCCTTAATCCAACCTTTAAATCCTCGGTTATGGATCCCTCATATACTTTGGGAGTGGTGTTGTTCAACAACTACCTAAATATGCACTCTCTACCGAGAAGATACACACTAAATAGGCACAGCTAATTGAGGGACCTTCCATCAACTACAACAAGAACTTAGTTGAACAAATAGAGAAAATATTGCGGCTCAATTATTTAAAAACATAACAAGAATTTATCCTACAAAAGGTTCCATCAAAACCCTGGAAAACAAATTAGCTATTCATAATAGTATGTAAAACTACAATACCAAAAGTCATAAATAAAAATGAAAAATAGGAAGAAGAAGCAAAAACTCGTAGAAAAATTCCCCGCCTTGCTCCTATTGTTTCTCTGCCTCCTTAGGTCGAAATTTTGTCCAAAATATGTCCAATCACTTAAAAATAACGTTCTCCCATGTATATATACAAAGTAGGGTCGGGCCCAAACAATGATACCTTTCCTACACGAAAAAAGATGATTTTCCAGGTCTGGACTAGCGCTGTCGCGCTAGTGGCCGCGCACATCGACAAGTATTCTGCCCCACTCCGCTTCAGGTCCGCGGTCACGGTTTCGACGGTATTTTTCACCCTGTTCCGTATGGAATGTGAACAACGTTAAACATAAATTTTTATCCCTTTGAGTTAGCTTTCCAACCATATATTATATAGCCCAAATGGAGTTCGGAACAAAAAGTTATTTCCATTTTACTAGACAGTATGCAATATGCCTCCTCGAGTCTTCGTTTGTTCTTAACTATCAAATTTGACCCCCGAACCCGATCCCGACTTAATTCCTTGAGCTTTTACTCATATTTCAAAACTCCAAATCACTTAAATTCATTCCATAACATCTATATAGCTCGGAATCACTCCTACAAGGCATAAAATACACAGTTAGTGCAAAACACTAGCGCTTAAAGCTCAAACTCAATTAAAGTGCAGTAAACTAGAGTGTAATAAGCGACTAAAATACGTAATTATATCCTATAATCAATGGTCTAGGCCAACTCTGCACCGCCTCTATCTTCTTCAGATCCACCTGAATACCCTCACTGGACACCACGTGCCCCAAGAATGCTACCGAGCCAATCCAAAACTCACACCTGGACAACTTTGCATAAAGCTTCTCCTCCCTCAATCTCTGTAATACAATCCTTAAATGCTAAGCATACTCCTCCTGACTATGAGAGTACACCAGGATGTCATCAATGAACACAATAATGAAGGAGTCCAAATATGGCTGGAATACGTTATTCATCAAATGCATGAACGCTGCTGGGGCGTTGGTCAACCCAAAAGACATCACCAAGAACTCATAATGGCCATAGCGGGTCCTGAAAGTTGTCTTAGGAATATCTGAATCCCGAATCTTCAGCTGATGATACCCGGACCTCAAATCAATCTTAGAGAACACCCTCGCTCCCTGAAGCTGGTCAAATAAATCATCAATACGAGGCAAAGGATACTTTTTCTTGACTGTGACCTTGTTCAATTGCGTGTAATCAATGCACATCCTCATGGAACCATCTTTCTTCTCCACAAATAGAATCGGTGCACCCCAAGGTGACACATTAGGCCGAATAAACCTCTTATCTAGGAGTTCCTGAAGTTGTTCATTCAATTCCTTTAACTCCGCCGGTGGCATACTATACGGTGAAATAGATATAGGCTGAGTGCCTGGCACCAAAGTCAATATCCCTGTCAGAGGCATGCCCGACAGGTCTGCAGGAAACACATCTGGAAAATCACGGGCCACTGGAACAATATCAATAGTGGGAGTCTTTGCACTAACATCCCTCACAAAAGCAAAATAAGATAGGCAACCCTTCTCAACCATACGCTGAGCCTTCAAGTATGAAATCACCCTACTAGGTACATAATCTATAGAACCACTCCACTCAACCCTCGAAAATCCCGGCATCGCTAAGGTCACGGTCTTAGCGTGACAATCTAGAACAGCATGACATGGATACAACCAATCCATGCCTAATATCACATCGAAGTCAACCATACTGAGCAACAACAAATCCACTCGGGTCTCCAGACTCCCAATGGACACCACACATGACCGATACACGCGGTCCACAACAATAGTATCACCCATAGGAGTAGATATATGAACAGATGAAACTAAGACTCACGGTGCATATCCAGCAAATGAGCAAAGTATGATGAAATATATGAATATGTGGAATACGGAGGCATATCTGTGACAAACTAAAACAATACCTATGATCACGGCATCTGAAGCCATAACATCTAGTCTTGCAGGGAGTGCATAGAAACGGTCCTGACCACCACCTGATCGATCTCCCCTCTAGGATGACCTATAGTTGACTGACCCCCACCCTAGATGGCTGGGTGGGTGGTGAAGAAACTAGAGCTGAAGTCAATGGATGACTCCTCTGCTGAGATGAACCCACATGACGACAAGGACACTGCCTCCACATATGCCCAAACCCTCCACACTCAAAACAACTCCCTGGTGCGGGGGATGGGGACTGAAGGGAACCCATAACATCATGATAACTGGTAGAAGAACCTGGCATGGAGGAGCCCTGAATTGATGGAGCACGGGACGAACTCTAGGCTGGGAGGGAACTAAATGATGAGTGGCCCTGATGATAACTATGAGAACCATGCCCCAATAATGCTCCACGGTGAACTGGGCGAGCTGACTGAGGAGGCATGAATGGGCGACCTCTACAGGCTGAAAATGACCCCCATGTGGAGCACCATTGAATCCACCCTGATAACGAGGCCTCTTAGCCTTCCTCTCACTCCTCTCATGACCACCTCATCAAAAGTAGCACCAGATACTCTCTCTCTGGTCATAAGCAATCGAAGCTGAAAACTGAGGCCATCTATAAACCTCTTGATCCTCTCTCAGTATGTGGGAACCAACCAGACCGCATGATAGGCCAACTCGGAGAACCGCATCTCATACTGTGTAACAGACATATCACCCTGTCAAAGTTGCTCACACTGCCTGCGCAACTCCTCTATGCGGGACTCGGGTACAAACTTCTCCAGAAAGAGAACGAAGAACTGCTGCCAAGTAAGGGGCATTGCTCCAACTAAACTACGACTCTCGTAAGCCTCCCACCAACTAAATGCAGCCCTAGAGAACTGGAAAGTAGTGAATAAGACCCCACTGGTCTCCAGAATACCTGATGTCCGAAGCATCTTCTAACACTTGTCCAAAAAACGATGTGCATCCTCAACCTCAGCACCACTAAACGACGGAGGCTAGAGTCTCCCAAACCTCTCCAATATGTGTTACTCATCCTCTGGCATAATAGGAACTACATAGTCCTGAGGAGATGCAATCGGTTGGGCTAGAGGTGCCCTCGGTGTCTGAAGTCCCTAAACAACCTGCTCAGGTGTGCGAGCGTTGGGAGTTTGAGTGCCTCCCCCGTCCTGAGAAGTAGTTGCGGTCGTAGTAACTGAGATAGCCTGAGCCAGGCCAATACACACTGATAAAATCTGAGTTAGGGCCTCTTGAAGGTCGGGAATCACCATAGGCACGGGGGGGGGGGTGCCTGAGCTGGTCCAGCTGGAGCATCTGCGGCTGGGACCTGATCCGGAGCAACTAAAGGGTCTACAGGTACTGCCCCGACTGCTACACGGGTTGCACCCCTACCCCTACCACGGCCTCGACCGCAGCCTCGACCTCTCGCAGGCCTAAGTGGTGGTACTAGTGGTTGGTCACCATGTCCCGTAGTGCGGGTCCTCACCATCTGTGAGAGAATAAAACAATAGAAGTTTAGTTACCAGAATCAATGGATTTGCACGATAAGAATTCAAGAATATGAGATTTTTTTCTAAGGGTTGTGCAGCCTCTCGAAGATAAGTATGGATGTCTCTGCACGGATCCGCAAGACTCTACTAAACCTGCTCATGACTTATGAGACCTATGTAACCTAGGCTCTAATACCAACTTGTCACAACCCATACTACCAAGTCGTGATGGCGCATATCGTGATACTAGACCAGCCGACTCTCTACCAAAAATGACACAATATTTCATTTTCAAAATAACTTTCCAAACCTTTTAAGAATAAAACTTTCAAAGAGAAATCTAAATCAAAGAAAACACACAAATAAAGGCCCGACATCGGGTGTCACTAGTCATGAGCATCTACAATATCTGTCTAACAATGCTAACACTAATACAGTCCAGAAATCCACTAAAACAACTATAGGAAGATAGGAAGGAGAAGAGCAGAGTTGCGAACGCCATGCAGCTACCTTGCTAACTCCGAGGAAAATCTGCAATGAATGCAATCAACACTCGTTGGTACGTCTAGTAACACCTGGATCTGCACACAAAGTGCAGGGAGTAACATGAGTACGCTTACTCAGTAAGTCACAACCGTAAATAAAGGCCTGAGCAGCAGTGACGAGCAATAAAACACATAAAGATCGCAGTATGAACTAAAAATACAACATGCTTTCAAATCAGTATTTGAGTTAGATCATCTCATAAAAGTCCAGTTTCAGTGAAAAATCATTTATAAACATTTGACAACAGTTTCAATAGAGGCTCAATGTAAAAGAGAGTGAAATAATGAAATCATAAACAGCCCCTCGGGCAAAACATCACTCATATACATCCCCTCAGGCAAGCCTCATGGTTACTCATAAACAGCCCCTCGGACATGCCTCGCAATCACTCGTAACGGCCCCTCAGGCATACCTCACCATCACTCATGCCTCCCAGTCAATCATCACTCGACACTCGGCACTCGCACCCAGTAGTTACCTGCGCTCACTAGGGGTGTGTACATACTCCGAAGGGACTCCTTCAACACAAGCGCTATATCAAGCCAAATCATGGCATCAATCACTCAGGCCCTCGACCTATGAAAAATATGTTGTGGCGTGCATCCCGATTCCATATAATATCCTCACAAATCAAGTCGGCCTCACTCAGTCATAAACCCCTCAAGCCACTCAGATGTTTCAGTAAAAATAGGGAACTCAGCCCAAAACAACTTTCATATGCATCAAAATAGAGTAATAAAATAGAGTTATGCAATAAACATGTATAATCATGACTGAGTATAGACTTCAAATCGAAATCAGTTAGAGGATAGTAAGAAAATGCCCCTGAGGGTCCCAATAGTACTGGCACAAGGCCCAAACATGGCATTCAGCCCAAGTTATAGGAATTCTTTCTAAAACACATAGATATTATACAGTTTCAACAAAATACGCAACTCTGCAGTTGCTATGAGACGGACCAAGTCACAATCCCCATTGGTGCACGCCCGTGTTCGTCCCCTAGCATATGCGTCACCTCAAAAAAGTAAAATGATACTAAATCCGGGGTTTCATACCCTCAGGACTTGATTTACAATCGTTACTTACCTCAAACCGGTCAAAACTCTAGCCCACGATACTCTTGCCTCTCGACTCGGCCTCCAAATTCTTCGAATCTATTTAAAATCGGTATATTACCATCAATATACGCTAACGGAATGAATTCCATGTGAAAAACTATCAAATTAGACAAAAATACAAAAATTGGTTCAAAGCCGGCCCCCGGAGCCCACGCCTCGAAATCCGATAAAACTTACAAAACTAGAAAGCCCATCCACTCACGAGTCCAACCATACCAAATTTATCAAGATCCGGCCTCATATGACCCCTCAAATCCCCAAATCAAACTCTCAAATTCCAAACCCTAATCCGGATAATTTCATCCCTAATTCCCACTAATTACATGCTTAAACAACTGAAAATTACCGTAATCACGAGTATTAGGCTCAAGTAACTTACCTCAATGAAAACCGATATGATTCCCTCTTTAAAACTCTCCAAAAGCTTCAAAATCCGAATAGCAATGGTGAAGAATACTCAAACATTCGCGAAGTGTGCAATATATACCTTCTGCCCAGGTTTTCCGCACATGCGGTCCTTAACTCGCACCTGCGCGACCGCACCTGCCGTCCGAAATACCGCAGCTGCGGAAATCACTTATCCGCCCAAACTCCGCACCTGCGCCTCGTTCCTCGCACATACGGGCTCGCAGGTGCGACCAGCTTTCGCACCTGCGCTCAATACCCAGCCTTCCAAACTTCCGCATCTGCGCACACAACTCTACACCTGCAACCTCGCACATGCGGCTCCCCTTCCGCAGGTGCGGAAAAACACCATAAGTCCAACACCAGCAAACACATCAATTCCTTAACACCAAAAATCCACTCGTTAACCACCTGAAACACACCTGAGGCCCTCGGGACCTCAACCAACAATACCAACGAGTCACATAACAATATACGAACTAAGTCGAGCCTTCTAAACATTCGAAATGACATCAAAACACCAAATCAACCCCGAATTCAAGCTTAAGAACTTCTAAACTTCCAATTTCCGCAAACGACGCCGAAACCTACCAAACCTCGTTCGAATAACCTCAAATTTTGTACACACATCACAAATGACACTACGAACATACTCCAACTCTAGGAATTAAATTCTGACTCCGATATCAAATTTTCCACTGCCGATCGGAAATCACCAAATTTCTAATTTCGCCAATACAAGCCTAATTCTACCATATACCTCCAAATTACATTCCGAACACGCTCCAAAGTCTAAAATTATCTAACGGAGCTATCTCAACCATAAAAATCTAAATCCGAGATCATTTACTCATAAGTCAACATCTGGTTGACTTTTACAACTTAAACTTCTAAATAAGAGACTAAGACTCATTTCACTCCGAAACCACTCTGAATTTGAACCAACCAACCCGATGCAACTCAATAACGTTGAATAACGCATAAAGAGGCATAAATGGGAAAATATGGCTATAACTCTCGGAACGACTGACCGGCTCGTTACACTTTCATCTCACACGTAGATTTCCTCATTTACCTGCATGAGACTTTTATCTCACATGACTCTTAAGTGATAAATTTCCTTCTTTAATAGAAGTATGTATCACGATCAAAGACAATAATCTCTACTTTCTCATTCTCTATATTCAAGACCATCCACTGGCAAATCACCATTTTCTTGGCTTGAATCTTGTTCAATCCATAAAGACGTGCAATCTATAGAAAATTAGGAAATAATCGAAATAAAATTAAACCGAACTCTTCTCGATTTTCTCTTCCCATTAATATCTATCTCTCTTCATTCTATTTTTTAACCTAAAATCAACAAGATTAGCAAGTTAAAGAATCATGTTATGATCCCTTTTTCTATTCCATTGAGATGATGTAATTCTAGAATACTAATGATATCCATAAATCAAAGATCTTTCGCAGTTTGGTAGACAATATATATCCAGGTTGTCTACACCACAGTTTCCTTAATTTGATAAACCAAGTCAATTCAAAACTTCGATGGAGAAATAAAAATTCGCTCATAACCTATAGAAACAATACAGCGAATAATGATACAACATCAAAATACAACTGAACTAGATATAAAATATCATGTGCACCAAAAGAATGAAAAGCCACAGTATAATAGCCACCAAAACACCTATCAGAGTGTGAACCAGTATGAGCTCAATATCACTGAGGGCAATAACATGTGGACTTCCATCTGGATTTGGCACATGAGGACTTGCCTTCGGAGGTGGCGTAGAGAAAAGAAAAGTAGATACAAGTGACTCTTCATGTCACTGAGGAAACAAAAATATAACATGATTATACCATTAGTATCTTGAGAAAAAAAGGAACAAAGACGAAATAATAATAATAATTATTATTATTATTATTATAATAAGATTAATAGGAAAAAAAAAAGAATGCAACCAATAGCTTAATAACAGTTTGAAACTTATTCAATGCCTTCTTGCTCGGTTCCACCTTTTTTTGCACCTCTACACATATATGCAAATCCCGGTTCCTTGAGGCTAAAGCTCTTTGGTGTCCTCACTCTCCGTTTGTTGGTTCCAGCATGGCCAACTTTAAGATGGAAGGTGCTCAATGCGCTTTCTGGATCATGAAACCATGATTTGATTACGCCACCTTTGCAACAATTTTTAATTATTTGCTCAGGAGGTGTTTGTGGAGTCATGTCCACAAACGTTGGGTCCCTCTTACAGCAATGTGGGTTGTTCCCTTTGAAGTGTGAACAATCCCTTTTCTCAGTAGCTATCCCTCCCAGCACACTCCAAATTATTTCGTGTATGGATCATGTCCAACCCAGTTGCCATCCTAGTGCTTGAATAGGATACTTCTGGAAATTATAGATGAAAATAACAACCTATAAAAAAAGTTCTCTTTGTGTCAAACAAAATGCCAATAAACTCTGGATGATAACTTAAGCTAGTAGTGAAGTTATTATAATCAGAAAAAAGAATCTGAGCTTCTGTGTTTGCGCAAATGCAAATTGATGGGGAGGTGACTTTGAGATAAAAGTGTCATGTCCTATTTCAATAAAAGTTAAAAAAAATAAAAAAGGAAAAGACATCCATATGATTTATCTTTGAGGAGTGAAGGGTCAAATTGAAATCCTTGATGATGTCATGCAATAATACAAGTTGGTAAAAGCGGAAAAAGCTCACAATGTATCCATCTGGAACTCAAGTCTTAATGTCTCACTTGATGGTAATATTTCCATTGGAGTCGTGTCCATCGTAACAATCTGCATACGCATAAACAAAATTTAAAAATTGAACACAAACAATCCAGATTAAGGTAAACGACAAGGAACTATAGTTCAAAGGAGTCAAGAAAAGCTTTCTAGAGTCTTCCGAATCAATAAACATACAATTCTGTCATATGGGCAAGGCCAAACTCGTAAGAATTTCAAGCAATCATAATTTTCATATATAGCATTAGTAAGATAACATTTACTTTAAAATACATTTTGCAGTGGAAGATTTAATAAACCTTATTAACTATAGTATAAGATGAATTTCAAAATCTATAAACTTGGATAATACCATTCCGGTATCCATCTCTTGTAAGCAAAGAATCGATAAGCTGTGGAATGAAGCAATCATAGTTAAAGCAATAAAAAATTTAGAATCACTACCTTAAAGAAAAAAATTATAGCTTGAAATTCATCAATTACGTGCCATGATTTAAGCTAGAAAATTTTGTTATACGCAAAATATTACTATAAATAAGGAAGTAATATAAAACACGGTCATATGATACTACCATTACAGCCAAGGACGCTAAATTTTAATAAGGGCCATTTTCCCCCCTTTTCATTATGTCGATAGTGTAGTTATTTTACAAAACAAAATATTAGTATTAACATTGATTTCTTTTTTTTCTTTCTTTTTATCTGTAATATAATTATCTACAAAACATAATACAGAGTATTAATATTTATATTAGTAAGAAGATTCCAAGTTAATAAGATTTTAACCACATGTATATAATGCAATATCTTGGATCTTATTGTAAAAAATATTTTTTACCAATTGAAGATTTGAGTAGCTTAATTCAAAGTTTTAAAATATTTCTATTGTTAAAAAATAAGTAATTTTTCTTTCTACTTTTATAAGGAGTATGTATTTTATTTTCCCTTTTTTCTATAAACTATTGTCTAAAATGGATTCGTAGTACAGTAGGCAGGAGGATTATAAAACGATGAAGATTATATTGGCATCTTCGTATTGTTTTTACTTACCCTTTAAAAGAAAAAGATAAGAAAACAAAAACAACAACCAATACATTGTATACCTTCCACGAAACTACCTCACACACACACACTTCATAGAGGCGGAGTTAGGATTTCAAGCTTACGCGTTTGGAATTCTACGCTTTTAAGTTACTGAGTTTTAAATTATTATATTGAAATAATCAATGAATCGTTCAAGACAAATACAAGGTTTGAACCAAAGTTACTGATTCCGTTGAACCCATAGCCAGAACACTGGCTCCGCTGTTGATACCTATTTTTTCCTCAAATTATTTTAAACTTGCATATATACCTTCAAAATCAGTTTTTATGATGATTGGCATTTTTATATAATTTTCCCCCATTTTATCAATTTATCCTAATTTATCCAGTATTTTTATCTCCAATAATTAATCATAAATTGCATTACAAATGATTTCAAAACATGTCTTAACTTAATATATTATTTTTAGGTCCTATTAAGGCCAAATTATTTCACAAATTAGCCTAATTAGCATTATTTGGCTAAATTTCAATACTTTGCAATTATAGCCTAATTATATATTTTGTGCTATTTTGACCTGATAATCAGTCATTTTACATTTTTAATACCAATTAATCATCTTAATTTAGTCTATTTAGCCTTAATTTTATTTTATATAATTATTGGACATTTTTATTAATTATTTAGCTATTTTTATGGGTATTTAACACTTAGCCATTTTTAATTTTAATTTTAACCCCAATTTACCCGGACCCCTTAACCCAATTAGTACCCAGCCCAGTCTTCCATCTCACCCGGCCCAATCCCCCTTTTGATCTGAGTCGTTGATTAATTCAAATCAACGGCCCAGATTAAAACTTACCATAATTAACCCCCCCCCC
>ML288173.1:44075-54586 GCA_005239495.1 Nicotiana undulata
CATTTCATTTTCTCACCCGTCTCTCTCTCTCTCTCTCTCTCTCTCTCTCTCTCTCTCTCTCAGACTCTCTCTAGAAACTTCCCCCCTTTTGAGCTCTGTCTCTCCTTCTCCGGCCACCTCCCTTGCCGGAAACTATAGAGTTTCACCTTTCCTCGACCTTATGGCTCCACCTTTCATGCCTGCGTCACCGGTGGTGGCTCTCAAGTGACCCTAAGGCAATACACTCCCATCTCCGGTCTCATGCCATGTTCTCCGTCCTCTTGTGGCCGTTCGAGTAAGGTTCTTGCATTTTCCGGCCAAACGCCGGTAATATCTAAACCTCTTCTCCTGTTTTGGGATTTCTCTGAAACCCTAGCTTTAATCATTCGATCTTTTTAGATATGTGACAGATCTATGTCCCTTTCAAGGTTTTCAAATGTTTTCTCTTAAAACCCCTTGGTTTTTCAAATGATCCTTCATTTTTAAGAACTAGGGTTTCTTAATCTTTGTTTTTTTACGCTTTACCTTCTGATTTTAGTAATAATCTTGATTTCCAGTATGTTTTTAAACGTTTTGCTTAAATCTCCTCTTTTACCCTAAATTCTTATGAAACCCCAATTTTTAGGGTTTATGTTCATATTATTTGTTATGTTTGCTTACCCGTATGTTCTTCTAGATTTTCTCCGAGTTCTATGCTTCTACTGTTTATGTGATCTTCTTGCTTAGGGTTCTCTGATTTTCGTGACTATTTGTGTTTAATAAGTCTGAGTATTCATAGTTTATCTAATGCCCTACTGATTTTGTGCATCTCTTAGTAAGGCTGTGATATTCTCCTTGAATCTATAATTTTGTGCATGTCCTTTATAGTCCTGTATTGATTTTCAAATTGTTTCCTTGTGTGTGAGATACTATCCTTAGTTAGCACTAATTCCCTATGATTTTTAGTCTCATCCATGATTCTTGTGACTGATTTTTAGAATTAAATTGTATCCTACCTTATTTATGTGCATAAACACGCTGTCAAATATTCAGTATTTATTTTCCTTACTTGAAATATTATGTATTTGACCTTTATTACATGTTACATTCTTTATTACTCCTATTATGGTAAGGTCAATCTTCTAAGTGATTCTTTCCTTATATGATGCAACTTATACCCGTTTGAATCATGATTCCCTAATTAAAGGGAGTCCGAACCTTTGATTGATTATGATTGGTGTTGTTTCTATAATTAGTTTAATTCTCTACTCGTTTTCAAAAGCTATAAATACTCTACCCTCTCTTTAGCATAACACAACTCACACACGAATCAACACACATACACTCATTGCTTTGTACTCTCTCTTACTTTCCTACACACTCTCTCTTGCTTCTCTTATTGACTACTGGTTACTCAGTCGGCTGAAAGCCAAGACTGAGTAACTTATTGCTGCTCTATTACTCTGCACACTACTGTTCTATTCTCTCACTCTTTACTGGTATGTCTTCTATTAGATTTACAACATCCAAAACAACATGTTTTTATTCATATTACACTTTCTCTTATTTCTTTTATGCTTCTACTTATGGTTCTGTTGTTTATCTTGCAATTAGCATGTCTCTTTGCTAGTTCAGTGATATGATTACCCTTATTTCAGCATTTCTACTGCTTCTCCTATTTGTTTACTACAACTATGCCTTATTCCCTAACCCCAGTACATTATCAGCATGTATTCATGACCCCCTAGCTACTAAGTAATCCCGAACCCCTTCCCTGAACTTAATGTATGAACCTGTTTAGCATCCCTTAATCTAATGTTGTTAAGCTCCTGGCATGAACACTTTGTGATAAAATGAGTTGTGACTGTTTAAGCCCTGTAATACCTTCTCTGATGTCTACTTATGTGCAAATATGCTCTTACATGTGAACTACCTGTTCCCAATCCCCTTTCCCCTGTTTGTGTTTGCTTCCCTGAACTGTGTGCTATTCTGGTTCTGAGATTGTCCTACTCACCTTTTTTTCAAAACTGTTTTCAATAAGAGTTAAACTCTTCTATTGTTTTCTTGCAAGAACTGATTCTAGATGAATCATTTTCAAACTGTTTGTCTCAACTCAACTCTTTCAAAACTATGTCAAGCACTCTCACATACTCTTAGAAGTCTAGGTTCTGCCCCCTTAATGTGTGACTGCTTAGGGACCTTTATGAGCTCCCTTTGAACTCTGACACATTAAGGTTGTCTCTTCCACACTGCACTTACTCAATTCTGGTTTTGAATCTGGGTGTGAGCACTTCCCGGGATCCCTTGAGATCCTTAGGGAACTTTGACATACCTGGATCATGTGAAATGTTGTGAATCAAATGGCAATGAGGCATTCTGGAGATTCTAGGCCTATCAGTAGGCTCCCTATAGTGTAACTTCTTATTTTCCTTTATACATTTATGTAATTTATGTCAATGGTCTATAATAATTATTTGTAAACAACTCTGGGGGCCGGATAGTGAAAAGGGAAGGGCAATATGCATGCTATAATTTGTTAAAGGGTAGATACCATGCCTCTAGGTTAACATTCCCTACGTGTGCACTAGAATTCACGCTTAGGACTGATGTACGCAAGCATATCATGCATTAGATATCCTGCTCCGTAGGTCCATGCTTACTGTTTTAGCATCTTATTATGGTATTATCGTTTATCTCATAGAAAATCATGATCTAGGATTAAACGTTAATATAAACCCGCTATTCATGTAAACCAGCTCTAATATCGCTGTAGTATTGTGGTACACTCAGAAATTCTGCCTAGGATAACAATGCGCTAATAAACAAGTCATTCTCATACTTGCTGCATAGCATGTTCAAATACTGTGACTTTATGCATTTAGAAAATCCTGCCTAGGAATTCTGCATACAACCCATTCTGCCTCTCTATGTGTGCATATTAGATATCATGTCTTAGGATCTTATTCAACACCTAGTTTAACTACCAATTTCATGAAAAAGGCCTAACAAACAGTCTCCCCATGTTTTCATAACTGGTGGTAATTCTGCATTTTCCTAAGTTCAACATATTTAGGCAAAACAACTCGTAACAGTTTCTTTAATAATCTGGGAAATTACTGAGCACTGTACTACGCCTAGGCAAGCCTTAGGTAACTAAAATTGTTAAAACTGGAAATATGTTTATTTATGTACACTGCCTAACTATCAACAGATTTAAAAACTCAGTAGGCAAAACTGATTAAGACTTCCTCTCTGAGTTATGAAACAAATCTGCCTCTTTGTTATATCACTTAGATACCATGCTTTAGGGTCTGAATTAAAAGTTAAGACCTTAACTGTGTTTGAGTCATGCTGCTTATGTGCATTATCTGTGGAGGTACCTGAGCCTTTTTCTATTTATATGTTTATCCCCTTAATTGCAGTCATATATGTTCTTGTTTGTCGCTTAGAATTTTGCCTTTAAACCTGAGGGTCTGCCTAGAACCTCCCTAATAAGATAGAAGTACTAAACTCCTCCAAGGGCTATTAGGAAGGGACGGATAACAACATGCAATAAAGGTCATTGACCAACACTCGCTCTAATTACCTTTACGGGGTGGGAAAGGGTAGATATAGATATGATGACCGGTGCGTTAATACCACGTGTAGCCCCTCTTTGAGGAGTGACATACCGGGTATTGAATTGATGTGATCCATATAAGAAACAAACCTAGGATACCCCATATCCCATATGCATGTTTAGACTATAATCCTTTTCAAAAATCTACTTAGCTATTAAATATTTTCAAACTTAGTAACACATGTGTTCTTAGATTGCGAATATTTCAAACCATCTACTATTTAGACATTAATTGCTTACTTGCTACTTGTACAAATTCCCAAAGTTGTTTGGCCAGGAACCACAGTTGTGTATTCAGAGGGATGCCTAACACCTTCCCCTTAGGATAATTTCAAGCCCTTACCCTATCTCTGGTTATTAAACTTGTTTGTAAATGAACCCTCAATAGGTGCCTTAATGCACCTTAACTCGTTAGGTGGCGACTCTTCAAAACTTGCAAACCCCTTTCCCAAAAGGAACGAGTTGTCCATACCAATGTCAAAACCCCTTGACCGACCCTGAAAGGAGCTTGGGAAAAAGGGGGGCACGACATCCTTCCCTGACTCACTCCACTCTAACTTTTTATCACACATATTCACATTTTCGTCCTTAGTTCCCAATTCACACCTACACACTATGTGTGTGTGTCTGTATATATATATATATAGTGGGTAGTTTTTAGTTGTTCACCGATAGTCTGACTAGCATGCATGTCCCTTCATATTCTTAGATTTTATCTCTCCCTTCTTTCTTCCTTCCTTGCTTTCCTCTTATTTTTCTTACCCTTCCCAAGCCTAAGGTCTATTGGAAACATCCTCTCTACCTGTATTAGGTAGGGGTAAGGTCTGCGTACAGACTACCCTCCCTAAACCCCACCTGTTGGGATCATACTAGGTTTGTTGTTATTGTTGTTGTTGTTGTTGTTGTTGTTGTTGTTGTTGTTGTTGTTGTTGTTGTTGTTGTTGTTGTTGTTGTTGTTGTTGTTGTTGTTGTTGTTGTTGTTGTTGTTGTTGTTGTTGTTGTTGTTGTTGTTGTTGTTGTTGTTGTTGTTGTTGTTGTTGTTGTTGTGTGTGTGTGTGTGTGTGTATATTAAACCAAGTGTTTTAGGGGTTTCTGCGGCAAAAAGGGATGTGAAGATCTTAAATTATGTTACTCTTCAAGTACGAAGCCAAACTACAAAAAATACATAACCCTAATAAAGTTGCAAGTGAAGGTGGTTTTCCCTTGCTCTTCGTATTATCGCATTATGTCCCCGGTATCTTCTTGTGTCGATCTTGACCTTGTTGATTGATATGCCCCTTTTTGCATGTCTTTTTTCTATTGGGTTGTCGTGTTGTCTAAGGAAATGCGGTAGCAATCCCGGGACGTGCGCTATTCTCCGCATATGCTGAATATTACCCATGGTGTTGGGAATTTAATTACTTGGTATATGCTGGAGGGGACGACTCTCATCGAATGTATCCATGATCGTCCCACGATGGCGTCGTATGCGGTGTCCTGGTCCATGATGTGGAATGTTGTCTCCAGAGTCACACCGCCGGCCAAGACAGGGAGTGTAATTTCCCCAGACGTCCGTTCAACTGCATTATTAAAGCCGGTTAGCGTGATGCCTCTCGGCACTCTCTTGTCCTCGAGTCTCATTTAGGTAAGGACTCAGGTATGGATAATGCATGCCCTACTTCCATCGTCCATTATGATGTGTTATACATCGGTATCTAAAATGTGTAAAGTAATAACGAGGGCATCATTATGAATAAAAGTCAAACCATCAGTATCCGACTCCAAGATGATACTTTCTTCGAGTTCGTCATGTTGTTCGCGTGTGATACTCCTCTTGAGCTTGTGGATGGTGGTGAAACTCACGACGTTGATAGAGTAGTCACCGCCCCCACCGATGATCGTGTTGATAGTACGAGCTGGTGATGGCGGCTTCAGCGGACCTTGTTGTTCACGTCGGCTGGAGATGTTGGTTCTCCCCATATCTCTTAATAGCTCTTTGAGGTGCCCTTTCCGCAAACATATTTACGACTTCTGGCCTGAGGGTGCTGCAATCTTCTGTTTTGTGCCCACGTTCCTGGTGGAACTCACAGAGGGCGTCGGATTTTCTGGTGCTCGGGTCTGATCTCATCTTCGGTGGCCACTTAACCTTTACTCCGAGTTTCTCAAGAGCGTAGACTATTTTTGTAGGTGACGCGCAAAAATTGAGAGAAAATAATAAAGGAGGCATACCTCTTTTGTTCCGGTGAGTCCCTGTCCTTGGTCTAGATAGGCCTTCTTCATAGGGGGAGGCGGACAACCATCCTGATGTATGGTTGGTGTCGTTCCTTATTAGACCGCGGAACCGGGCGGTCTCTTCTGGTGTTGTCTCTTCGTTCTTTTATGGATTTGACTTGTACTGAGGTTAGCCAGTGAGTTGGTCCGTTGAGGTCATCCTCGTCTGCTCGGACCTCGGGATAATAAGCATTGTGGATTTCATTCCAAGTGGTTGGAGATACTTCATCAATCGACTCAACGGTTTTCTAGTTGCTCTTGAACCCTCTCTACTCAGCCCGTTTTGGAAAGTTGCGATCGACATCCCTTCGGATATGTTTGGAAGAGTTATCCTTACTCTGTTGGACCTGGCGAGAAGTCCCTCTCCCAAGGATTGCTTAGTACCGAATATGACATTTACTCTTGCTTCAGCCTTCTTGGCTCCGGCATGGACAGTTACGAACTTGTCGGCCATTTCCTTGAAAGTTTCTATGGAGCGGGCTGGCGGCTATGAATATCATATTAATTCCCCTTCTGTAAGGGTTTCACCAAACTTCTTCAGCAAAATATAGGACATTTGTTCCTTGGCGAGGTCATTACCTTTCACGGCAGTGACGTAGCGAGTCACATGATCCTCAGGATCGGTTGTTCCGTCGTATATCCTGAGGTAGGGCTTGGTATGGCGTACGGGGTTGCGTCATCGTTGTACGACTGCTCTATGAACCTACCTGTGTCCCTTTTTGGCAGCAAGTTAGGAGCGCTCGGTATCTTCTCAACTCGTTCTTGATGTTCTTTTGTCTGGTCTCAGAGTGCTTTGTTTTCATTCTCCATTTTTTTCATTCTTTTAGAATGGTAGCGAGTGTGTTGTCACCTGCACTGTTAGTAATATTGTGAGTTATACCTGTCGTTGGAGGGCTTGGTCGGTTGCACTACTCGTCTTTTTGTTGTATCATGCAAGCTCTTGATGTTCTACAGTCAGGCCTACAACATGATTGTTGAGGACACTTACTAGCGTGTCGGTCAACCATGCTTCGAGGAATTTTTTTCACATGTGGGGGTTTCCCTTCTTCTGCAGACATGGAGGCCCCTTTTCCACTAGGTTTTGTTATGCTGCAGTGTGAGGGAGAAGACCTTTCTCGCTTAAGGGACGCGTTGGGTGTCACGTCCTCGCCTACTGTTTCGCAGCTTTCGTTGATAATATTCATGAGGTTGGTTGGGAAGTCACTTGCTATTTTTGTCCTTTCTCCTTGGTTACCTGCGATGTAGGGTTTTGTACGCACAAAGAGAGGAGATCTCGGGATTATTAACGTTAATGACTTGCGCTAATTGTAGATCTAGAGGAAACTAAAAATTTAACTAAGAAATCCCCAGAGACGACACAAATTGTTTGACCAAAAATATAGATCTTTGTTCAACTAATTAAATTTATATAAATGAAGGTTATTCTTAGCTAACAATTATATTCCAAATATGGAGTTTTAGTACAATAAATACTACGTAGGTATATTTTGGTAGCAGCGGCAACATAAAATCAATATTCAAGAAATCAAAGGCAATGATGTAGCATTAAATATTGTTGAATGGCAATAAATGACATTTAAGTAAATAAAATGAACGATTCATCCAAGAAAAAATGGAATCAGTGAATGTTCTTTCTTATAACGATGAGTAATGGACAATCCTTTGAATATCTGAGTTATTCTCGGATCTAGTGGAAAAGTGTAGACAAGAATCTTAGTGAAAAGGTGATGTTTGTGTGCTTGCAATGAAATCCGATTCTCTCTCTCTAGAGTCAAAGTGTATTTTTACAAATGAATATCACATGTCCCCTATCATTGTGTCTCTTTCTATTTATAGGGAACATATTCCTAAAAACCCTAACAGTACAAGAGCAAAGAATATTCACTAGAATATTCTCTTTTGTCTCCTATCTCGAAACTAGCCGTTACAGATCTGTCAAGAGTGGTCGACCTCGACCTCGATGATAACTCCTAGTCTTTAGTCTTGCTGACTCTTCGACCGCGACTTTCGCTGATAATTAGATTACTTCGACGCGTAGCATCCCATGAATGTTTTACTAATGCCATTTTGACTAAAGATGGATTTTGACCCATACAATACCCTTTGGGGCAGACCCACATGATATCAAGCAAGTTCAGTTAAACCCGCTTCGCTAAGAAATTACAATGTGTATATTGCTAAATTATACTTGAAACAGTGCGTAGAACTAAAATTTGAACTCTCTTTAATCAAGTGTGCGGTTTGTTGTGGTGGTGAAAAGGGTTCAAAATGTATGGAAGGCGTCAGTGTTCGAGTCCCATTTGTGGCGCTTGTACATTTTGTTTGCGATCTCTAGTGGTCGGAGTTATGTGCGTACAAGATACATTGTCCCTTCTGAATTTACTATTATCACCTTTGTCTTTTTTCTATTTCACTTTATTTTTATCTTGAAATCAATAAAAATTATTCTACAGTTTTACCTACTTCAAAAATTAATGTATCTACAAAGTGAATTTTGGTTGTTTCTGTATAAAATTTTGATGAAACATGAAAGTAGATTTGTTTAAATTATTTACCATGGTTGGTAAAACAGACTTTCAGATCATAACTTTTTTTTTTTGGCTGAAATTTCACGTATCCATTAAATCAACGTGAAATTATAAGTTTTGCATAAGGTGAGAAGAATTGGTTGTTTCCTTCTTCTTTTTGTCCCTGCAGGCAAGTAAAAGGCGCATAAGATAAAATTCTCCAGCCTACAGGAATACCACATCGAAAGCTAGCAAAAGCCAGAAAGGAGAGAACTGATATAAAATCTGAAGGCCGTGCACGAGTTAAAGCATACCTTTCTCGGCCTTTTGGCTAAGATCAAGTGTAGTATCTGTTCTTATCAGTTTAATATCTGATATGTGAGTCATCGACTCACACGATATTAACTCAATTTTTTTAGGGGGAGGGTTCATTAAGGTAGCTTGCTACCTGGACCTTCGTGTGTCGCTTTGGTGTTGCACTACAGCCAAAGCCTGGCGCACCCCACCAAATTTAATCCAAATTTTGCGCGGCCTTTGCTTTATATTTGCTTAATTACTGTATTTGACACTTTATGTTTGCTTAATTACTGTATTTGACATTATAGTTAAATGATTTGTTTTTCTAATTAGTTCAAATTCTGAATTCGTCTTGTAAGGAGCAGAGGGAGAAACTAGTAGTACATTGGAAAGGCTTGAGCTATTATTTTTTTCTTCTTGTTCTGTTTTAGTTGAATAAATATTAAATCAGTTTTCATTGTTTATATTGAAAATAAAATACTGGAAAAATTACTTTAATGTTTTATTATAAATTAATTATGCCTTGATATGAGTTGCGTCACGTTTGGTCTGGTCTTTGTCCCAACTTGGGACAAAGGCATTCAGTGGAATGGACAAAGTACGAAAGGAATTTCCACATTGAAAAGAAAGTTGAGACGTTTGCACTCTTAGTTAGAGTAAAAGCTTTCTACACTATTCATTTTTTGTTAGTTAAAAAGTTAATTACAAACAATTACTATATTTTATATTATAAAAGAGTATTCCGTGCTAAAATCTGAGACCTCAAATAAAAGATAAAAAAATCTCGTTCATCCCAACACACCCCTCAGTGATACAAATATTTTTTTGCGATATGACCGCTTAAACTGCGATACAGGAGGAAATGCAATTTATAGGAAAAAACTAACTTTAGAAACTTTTACAAAGCAAAGTTTGAGATTATTTTATTTCTTTCTTATTTAGCCTTTTCCCCCAAGAGAAGAATCCTATGGAAACATAAATAACTATATGCAAGTTAATGCATTAACAAAATAGGTCAATGAGAGAGAAGAGAAACCAATAACAAAAGTAGTGATCAAGAAAATAGTGGAGGTAGATATGCACACCCCATTCTTGAAACATTATCTTTCCAACAACTCGACAAATTAAGTACATTTAAGACTTGTGTATAACATCACTTTGCTATAATAGTCAAGTTTTTTCGGAACCAAATGTTATATTTTATTATAATATATGTTTTTTATAACAGCATTTCGCTATAACATCCAAAAAAGGCTGTTATAGAGAGGTTTGACTGTAGAAAAAATTGAAAAGACAAACGTCTATGTAACTTCTAATAGAAACCCAATATTTCCGAAGACCATATATCTTAAAAACTCATTACCTAGTCAATCAGCTTGATTATATTACAGGAAAGTATTTCTCAAAAACTCACAAGCTAGTCAATTTACTTGATTACAAGAAAGCTTACATTTTTCTCTCTGCCGTCACAAAGTAGGGATAGGGTCTAATACACTATCCTACTCAGACCCCACATGTAGGATTATACTATACTTGTTATTGTTGTACAAGAAAGTTTAGACATTTAGAAATCTTGGGCACCCTAAAGGGGAAAATATATATACACTCTAGTAATCAAAATTGCCATTGTGAATTGATCCTAGCAAATGACACATTTCATTTTTTATATGAACCTTTAAAAACAGTTTTCCTCAGCTGCAACTTCTTTGATCGAAACATTTGTGTGTCAGCAAATCATGCCCCTCCATTGTCCTAGCTTTTTCAATCCCTTCACAACCCTGAATTCAATGACACAAGAAAGAAAAACACAATCAGCATCACTAGGATAAAGGGTCAAAGATAAGCATAGAGGGAGTAAGAAGAGAGACGGGGGGTCGGGT
>ML288178.1:0-60575 GCA_005239495.1 Nicotiana undulata
ACGATCGGAGCATCTCATTCAGTCACACAGGAGACTCGAGGTAGACCCGCAGACGTTTGTAGGCCTTGACGTCACCTTCTACTTTCCACTATCAGTTCTGTCTTACTTTGTATTTCAAAGACAGTCTTATGTATTTATTTCAGACCTTTTGTTTGTTGTAATCTCTTAGATAGTCTTTGAGTATGTGACACCAGTTCTGGGATTTGTTTATGGGTTTCATTTCGAAAGTGCTATGTTGTATTTTGGTTATTTTGTTAAACTTCATGTGGTGGGACTTCGAAGCCTTAGTTATCTTGTTCGTATTTGTTGTTAATGAGTTTTATTCAGTTCAAACGTTGGCTTGTCTAGAGGGTTCAACGTTAGACGCAGTCATGGCCCGGAGGTGGGATTTCGGGTCGTGACATAAAGATATTACCAGTGCATCATTATGAGGAAGCATCAATCCACCAAAGTCAGCATCATCAAAGGTTATTTTGTCTTTATTTGGGTCTTCTCGAATCCGCTTCCCATGGGTATTTGTGATCGTTGATGCTAGTTGAAAAACTATTCCATTTACTTCCTCTCCTCCATGTATCACGTTAACAGTTCGCTTCGGAGAGGGAGGCTTTGGAGGCTCCTGTCTGTTCTTCATGTATGCCTGTTTACCTTTATCACTAAACAACTCTGTTAAATAGCCCTGTTTTAATAAATGTTCTATTTCACCTTGTAAAAATCTACAATATGCGGTTCTGTGTCCATGAGCATTATGGAATTCACACCACTGATCTGGATTTCTCCTACTTGGATTCGACCAAATCTCTTTGGGCCATTTAACTTTGTCTCCCTTATTTCAGTATTGAGACAAGTTCAGTAGTGCTTATGTTAAAGTTATGGTCCCCAATTCGGGTATTACCTTTGGACCGTTCATCTCAATCTTTCCTAGATCTAGATGAGGATGAGCCTATATCTCTTCCTGACGGTCTAGTATCTTCAAACCTGGGACGTGTGTCACGTCTCGAGGGTCTTAAGTAAGGATCGTACCTATTTTTACCTGATCTTTTCTCCGATTTCGGACGTATGGGTATGGAATTCTCTTCATCTCTTGATCGAGCAATATTCCTCTATTCTAAGCTTAGTGTTGTACCTGTTGTATACATCGTTCCACGTCGTAGCTGGAAATTCTCTTAGACTTTCCTTAAGCCGACTCGTGGCTTCTGAGCTTTTATCGTTTAAGTTGCTTGCAAATGCCATGGCTACCCAATTATCAGGCACTCTGGGTAATTGCATTCTTTCTCGTTGAAACTTGTCTACAAATTCACGGAGTAATTCCGTGTCTCCTTGTTTTATCTTGAATATGTCTTCCATTCGTTTCCCAACTCTTTGTGCACCAGAGTGTGCTTTTATAAACGAATCTTCAAGCTCAGCAAAAGAATCAATAGAATTTTCAGGGAGAAGGGAATACCAGGTTAAGGCTCCTTTTGTAAGTGTTTCCCCAAATTTCTTGACAAGGACTGATTCAATCTCTTGTTTTGTTAAATCATTGCCTTTTACTCCAGTAGTGAAAGCAGTCACATGGTCACGTGGGTCAGTCGTTCCATCATATTTAGGAACATCGGGCATTTTGAATTTCTTGGGTATAGGCAAGGGCGCCGCACTTGGCTTCCAGGGCTGTTGAGAATATCTATCAATGTCGATGCCTCTGATAATCAACGGTACTACAGGGATTTTCTCAATGCGTTCATTTTGTTCTTTCATTTGTTTCTGCATGGTTAACAACAAATTTTGTAACTCAGAGTTATTAGTCATAACTGGTCTTGTTTCAAGAGATTCAGTTGGAGTATCACCCCTGTCTGAGTTTATTAACCCAGACTGAGGATTTTCCGCGATGATTGTATTATTTGGAGGTGGTGTTAATAGTGTTGGTGGTGCCCGTGGTAATCCTCTTGCAAACTCTTGCAAAGCTTGCCCCACATATTCAACAATCATTTGCTTTATCCGATCCTGCTCTATCGTTTGCTCATCATTGTTATGATGGCTATCAGATTTTTCTGGGGATGACTCCCTCGAACCGTGTGGGGTTTCTCGAGGAGTTGGAACTGGGGTTCCATTTTCCTGCTGGTTGTTGTCGTCATTGTTGTTGTTGTTGTTGTTATTAGAATTCGACATAGTTTAAAAGGATATCGATTGGAAAATAAACTATGATTATCAGTTTCCCAGCAACGGAACCAATTTGTTTAACCAAAGAATTAGATTCTTTGACCAAATCTATTTAGGATTAACGCGGGTTACTGATAATCAAGAAAGTAATACGACAAATTAAGTAATGAACAATACTGTAGTATGAAAAAAGTAAAGTTGATTGTATCCGAGAATTCAGATGATCTTATGGGTTACATTTCTTCCCGTTAAATAGTGGTTTCCTAGAGTAACGTTTGGTTCCTGTCATGATTGCTCATTAATGGCTAATTATTACATTAATGAGGCGTTGCAAAGGATAACTGTAACTGTTGTATAGGAATTATGTAACGTATAAGTCATTAACTGTTGATTCTCGAATCTGCCTGCAGCTTCGTCTGGGTTCACTGTGACCGAATCTCTTCTTTGTCATTAAGTTTACCGTGGTTGATGAACTTGTGGGTTTATTGACCATGCCTTTTTGTCTCGTACCTCTTTATAGAATCAAGTCTATCTGCTGAGTTTTCCTTGGTCAACGTAACTAGCTTAGTTGTCAAGAATCTGCTTACATGTGAGACTCTTTTTTACTAATACAAACGTATGAGTCATTAATTGAGGATCCCTGAATCTACTCGTAGCTCTATCTGGATTCATTCTGACCGTGTCTCTTTCCTTTCTCAATCAGGTTGAGTTTCCCGTGGCTGATTACCTCGTAGGTTTATTGATCCGCAACTCTTTGTTCCATACCTCTTTATAGAATCATATCCAGCTGCCATGTTTTCCTTGGTCCACGTAGCCGGTTGAGTTGTGATGAATCACCTTACGTGTGAAACTCATTTTTACCAATACACCTGAGATGCATGTTACTGCACTAGAACTCCAGGAGACTCTCACCTAGTTTCTGAGCATGTTCGGCGCTTTAGGTCAGCGAGGGTTGATCTCACTTGCTCCTGTCACATCTCAGGCTGGGGGAGTAGCATAGACTCCCGCCACCCGTATCCTAGAGTAGAGGATCCAAGTTGACCTGGTCCCAGAGGTCGTACCAGTGCAATCGGTAGCCCCAATTCAGCCCGAGGTTAGGGTAGCAGTTTCTGAAGGGGAGCAGCTTAGCCTCGAGAGGTGCAAAAAGTACCACCCTCCTACTTCTAGTGGCTTGGTGTTAGAGGATGTCGAGTTTTTCTTGAGGAGTGCCACGGTATCCTCCGCACTATGGGTATTGTGGAGTCTAGTATGGTTACTTTCACTACATTTCTGCTTAAGGGAGTGATTTATCAGTGGTGGCGAGCATATGAGTTTGGTAGTCCGGCCGAGGCAGCTTCACTCACTTGGACTCAGTTCTCAGATATGTTCTTGAAGGAGTATGTTCCCAGAGTCTTAGATATACATGGCGCATAGAGTTTGAGTAGTTACGCCAGGGTTCTATGACCGTGTTGGAGTATGCGGTTCGGTTCAGTAATTTGGCCAGGCATTCACTAGCCTTTGTTGCTACTGTTAGAGAGTGAGTCCGCCGATTTATCGAGGGGCTCAACCCAGTATCAGATTTAGCATGGCGCGAGAGATGAATATGGAGATCACATACCAGTAGGTAGTGGGGATCGCTAGGAGATTGGAGGGTATGTTGACTCGGAAGAGTGAGGAGAGGAAGGCCAAAAGGTCTCGAGATTCTGGCATCTATAGTGGTACCCCTACCCCAGTTGCAGCTCGTCATGGTAGGGGCTATGTGAGTCACCATGTTCATTCAGTACTTCCAACTTCCAACAGTATTCAGGCCACTCCTAGGCCTCAGGCTCCCTATTATGCACCGCCACTATCTAGCGCACCTCCTGCACGGGATGCTTAAGTGGTCAGTCCATCCATACACAAATATCGCATCCTCCGAGAGCTTGTTTTGAGTGTGTGATACTCTTCATATGTTGAGGGATTTCCCCAGACTCAGGAGGGGTGCACCTCCACAGACTACTCAGGCTTTGCGTGCTCCATTGGGCCCTCAAGCCATGGTTACCGCACCAGCTACCACTCCACCTGCACAGCCAGCTCTAGGTGGAGGTCGCGTAGGTAGAGGTCGTCCTAGAGGGGGAGGCCAGGCCAGATATTATGCTCTTCCTGCTAGGACTAAGTCAGTTGCATCCGACTATGTCATCAAAACTACTGTTTCGGTCTGTCATAGAGATGCATCAGTCTTATTTGATCTAGGATCCACTTATTCCTATGTGTCATCTTATTTTGCTCCATATTTGGGTGTATCTCATGATTCCTTTAGTTCTCCCATCTATGTGTTCACATGTGGGAGACTCTATTATTGTGGACCGTGTGTATCGGTCTTGTTTAGTTGCTCTTGGTGGTTTGAGACTAGAGCTGATTTATTGTTGCTAAGTATGGTAGATTTTGATGTTATCTTGGGCATGGACTGGTTGTCTCCCTATCATTATATTCTTGGTTGTCACGTCGATACTGTGACGCTGGCTATTCCAGGATTACCACGATTAGAGTGGAGAGGTACCTTAGAATATGTTCCTAGTAGGGTTATTTCATTTCTAAAGGCTTAACGGATGGTTAAGAAGGGGAGTGATGCATATCTAGCATATGTGAGAGATTTCAATGTTGATACTCCTACCGTCGAGTCAGTTCCGGTAGTGAGGGATTATTCAGATGTATTCCCGACAGATCTTCCGGGCATGCCGCCCGACAGGGATATCAATTTTGGTATCGATTTGTTATCGGGCACTTAGCTCATCTCTATTCCTCCATATCGTATGGCCCCACCAGATATGAAGGAGTTAAAGGAGCAGTTGCAGGAGTTGCTTGATAAAGGCTTCATTTGGCCTAGTGTGTCGCCTTGGGGTGCCCCAGTCTTGTTTGTAAAGAAGAAGGATAGTTCTATGCGCATGTATATTAATTATCTCCAGATGAACAAGGTTACATTGAAGAAAAGGTATCCATTTCCACTTATTGATGACCCATTTTATCAACTACAGGGCACCAGAGTGTTCTCCAAGATTTACTTGCATTCAGGCTATCATCACTTGAATATTCGGGATTTAGATATCCCGAAGACTGCCTTTAGGACTTGATATGATCATTACGAGTTCCATGTGATGTCATTCGGGCTGACCAACACCCCAACAACATTCATGCACTTGATGAATAATATATTTCGACCCTATCTTGACCTATTCTTCATCGTGCTAATTGACGACATTCTGGTGTACTCCCGGAGTCGTGACGATCATGATCAACACTCAAGGACAATGCTTCAGAACTTGATAGAAGAGAAGTTATATTCAAAAATTTCAAAGTGTGAATTCTAGCTAGATTCGGTGGCACTTTGGGTCATGTAGTGCCTAGTGAGGGGATCAAGGTAGATCTGAAGAAGATTGAAGCAGCGCACAGTTAACCCAGACCGTCCTCAGCTACGTAGATCCGGAGTTTTCTTGGATTGGCGGGGTATTATCGCCAATTTGTAGAGGGTTTCTCATCTATTATAGCACCTATAACCATATTGACCCATAAGGGTGCTCCGTTCAGGTGGACCGAGGAGTGTGAGGAGAGCTTCCAAAAGCTCAAGACAACTTTGACTACAACCCCAATGTTGGTGTTGCCTTTGGGTTCTAGGTCGTATACTGTGATGCATCGCGTATCGGTCTCGGCGCGTGTTATTGCATGACGGTAGGGTGATTGCCTCCACATTATATAGTTGAAGGTGCGTGAGAAGAACTATTATGTCCACGACCTGGAGCATGCAACCATTTTTCATACCTTAAAGATCTGGCATCATTATTTGTACGGTGTCCCTTGTGAGGTCTACACCGACCACCAGAGTCTATAGCATCTGTTCAAACAGAAGGATCTTAACTTGCGGTAGCGGTAATGGTTAGAGTTTCTTAAGAACTATGATATTATCATTCTATATCATCTTGGGAAGGCCAATGTCGTGGCCGATGCCTTGAGTCGCAAGGCGAAGAGTTTGGGCAGCTTAGCATATCTGCTGGTAGCAGAGAGCCCATTAGCCTTAGATGTTCAGGACATGGCCAACCAATTTGTTAGGTTGGATGTATTTGAGTCGAGCCGAGTTTGGCTTGTGTGGTTTCTCGGTCTTCTATTTTTTATCGTAACAAAGAGCGTCAATATGATGACCCCCATCATTTTTTCCTCAAGGACACGGTTCAGCACGGTGTTGCCAAGAAGGTCATTATTGGAGATGACGGTGCATTACGGATGCAGGGACGGCTATGTGTGCCCAATGTAGATGGCTTGCGTGAGTTGATTCTCCAATATGCTCATAATTCGAGGTATTCTATTCATCTGGATGCCACCAAGATGTATCAGGACTTGAGGCAGCACTATTGGTGGAGGCGGATGAAGAAAGACATAGTGGAATATGTAGCTTGGTGCCTAAACAGTCAGCAAGTAAAGTATGAGCATCAACGGCCAGGTGGGTTTCTTCAAAAGCTAGATATTCCAGAGTGGAAATGGGAGCAGATTACTATGGATTTTGTGTTGGGCTCCCACGAACTTAGAGGAAGTTCGATGCAATTTGGGTGATTGTTGATAAGTTGACCAAGTCAGCTCACTTCATTCCAATGGTGGCTACTTATTCCTCAAAGCAATTGGCTCAAGTTTATATTCGCGAGATTGTCAGGCTTCATGGCGTGTCGGTATCTATCATCTCTTATCGCGGTACGTAGTTTACATCGCGGTTCTGGAGGGTCGTACAACACGAGTTGGGCATGCGGGTGGATTTGAGTATAATATTTCACCCTCAGACGGACGGACAGCTAGAGTGCACTATTCAGATATTGGAGGATATACTTTGTGCGTGTGTGACAGAGTTTGGGGATTCTTGGGATCCGTTTTTGCCACTTACGGAGTTTTCCTACAACAACAGTTACCCGTCGAGCATTCAGATGGACCGTATGAGGCTTTGTATGGTTGGCTGTTCCGGTCTCCGATGGGTTGGTTTGAGCCGGGTGAGGCTATGCTATGGTATACAGACTTGGTTCATGATGCTTTGGGAAAATGTTAAATTGATTGAGGATCGACTTTGTACATCCCAATCCAGACATAAGAGTTATGAGAATCGGAAGGTTCGCGATGTTGCGTTCATAGTTGGGGAGCAGATCTTGCTCCGAGTTTCGGCCATGAAGGGTGTTAAGAGGTTCAGGAAGAAGGGAAAGCTAAGCCCTAGTGAGAGGATTGGAGAGGTGGCCTACAGACTTGCACTACCACCTAGTCTGGTTGTAGTTCATCCAGTGTTCAATGTTTATATGCTCCAGAAGTATCACGACGATCCGTCATATGTGTTAGACATCCGCTCAGTCTAGTTGGGCAAGGATTTGTCTTATGATGAGGAACTGACGGCCATTTTGGACAGGCAGGTTCGCAAGTTGAGGTCGAAGAACATTGTTTCAATGGAGGGGTCAGTCATTCGAGGAGGCTATTTGGGAGACCGAGCATGATATGCATAGCCATTATTCTTATATTTTCACCACTTCAGGTATGTCTCTATACTTGTGCGAAGATGAATGTTTGTTTTAAGAGGGGGAGGATGTAACGACCCGGTTGTTCGTTTTGAGTGTATTAGCCCTAATCCCCTATTTATTACCTCCCCTGTGTCATATTGTAGTTATGATACTTGCCGGAATGTTTGGTTTTGCATAGAACACATAGTCCCTAAACGAAACGTTTAAGTCGCAGCAGTTGATCGTAGTTTGACTTGTGTGAATATAAATCCGGAATGGAGTTTTGACAGTTCCAATAGCTCTGCAGGGTGATTTTGGTCTTAGGAGCGAGTCCGGATGTTGATTTGGGGGTCCATAGGTTGTTTCGGTGTTAATTTGCAAAAGTTAGAAAGATTGAAGATTTTTGGAAAGTTTGACCGAGAGTGGACTTTTTGATATCGGGGTCGGATTCTGATTCCTGAAGTTGGTATAGGTCCCTAACGTCATTTATTACTTGCGTGCAAAATTGAGGTCAAGCGGACTTGATTTAATAGGGTTCGACATCAAATATAGAAGTTAAAAATCTATAAGTTCATTAGGCTTGAATTGGGGTGCGATTCATTTTTTTGTTGTTGTTTGATGTGATTTGATGCCCCGACTAAGTTCGTATCGTATTTTAGGACTTGTTGGTATATTCTGTTGAGGTTGCGGGGGCCTTGGGGGTGATTCAGACCATGTTTAGCGCATTTCGTAACATTTAAGATTGCTGAATCTGGTGCTTCTGGTTTCCTTATACGCAATCACGAGTGGATTCACGCGATCGCAAAGAGTAGTTTGGCATTGGGGGAAATTTTCTCTATGTGATCGCGAGAGGAGGTCTACGATTGTGGAAGGTTGGCTTTCAGTGAATCGCGAACGCGTGAAGGAAGCCGCGTTCACGTAGAAGAAATGGCAAGGTTGGGGCTAAGGCAGTTTGTGTTACACGATCGCGTGGCTTGGGATACGATCGCGAAGTTGAGGAAACCCCTTTATCCAGTTCGCGATTGGTTGCATGTGACCGCGAAGAATAAATTGGAGCTGGGCAGAATTTGTGTTACGCGACCGTGAAGGGATTTCTGCAATCACGGTGTGTAAATCACTGGGAGTATAACTTAAATTTAAGAACGAAGGTTTATTCTCTTATTTCATAATTTGGACTTTGAGAGCTCGGTTTAAGGCGAATTTTCGAGTGATTTTCAGAGGAATTGTAGGGGTAAGAGTTCTTAACTCGTTTTTAATTAAATTCCACTAATCTATTATTGATTTCACAATGTAATTAAGGATTTGGAATGAAAGAATTGGAGGAAAAGTGTAGAAGTTCTTAAACCAAATTTTTATGTTTTGAAAAGTGAATGAGGTCATATTTGGATAATTATTGTTTGGGTGGACTCGATATCGAATGGGTTTTTGGTTTTGTAATTTTGGTCGGGTTCCGAGACCCGGGCCCGGTCGATTTTTGGCGTGATTTTTCAATTCTTTGCTATGATCATAATTTTATTATTTAATTTAGTTTCTTATAGTTATATTTATAGTATGAAATTTGTTTTATCTAGATTTGAGTCGTTCGGAGTGGGAAAATCGAGGGAAAGGCCTTCCAGTTGATTGATTTCGCGCGGTTTGAGGTAAGTGACTTGTATAACCTTGTGTGAGAGAAATTCCCCTTAGAATTTGGTATTGTTGTGATACTTGTTATATGTGGAGACCGTGTACACAAGGTGACGAGTGCGTACACGGGCTAAATATTGGAATTCTAGTTTTAGCTATGTAGTTTCCTTTTCATGCCTTAATTGAGTTACTTTAGCATGTTATAGTCATCATATTTAGCCTAATTTTACATGTCTACCTGTCTTATATCTTATTTGCAACTCGTGCTACCCGTTTAGTTGAATTACTTGCTTTCTTGATTCCGTATTCATTATTTAACTGTGGGATTCTCTACTTGAAATTTACTATCGTTGAAATATATTACTGTTGAGTTTGGGGTTGAGTTGCAAAGGTCGTAGTTTTTATCGAGGCAAGGTGTAAATTGTGAAATATCACCTTATTTGATTGTTTTGTCTTGGCGTTTGTGTTATTGTGGAGGTGATTGTTTGGTTGTGTGCACGAGGTTTCTACCATGCTATTGTTATTGTTTGCACGAGGTTTCTGCCGTGTGATTGTTACTATTTGCACGAGGTTTCTGTCGTGCCGTTGTGTTTATTGATACGCATGCGGTGGTATATGGTCTGGTTGTTGAAACGCATTCGGTGAGACAATATGGGCGTGATACACGTGGCTAGTAGGGGAACTACTAGAAGCCATGAGAGATGATAAGGTGAGCTAAAACGTGGGATGTTATTTAGGGAAAATGATTTTTAAACAAAATATAAAGGCTCCCGCGGTGATATAAGGGAAGATTGTGGGTTATTTTTTATGATTTTGACTATGAGGTGGTACCTCGGTAGTTCCCTTATTGATCTTCTCTATTTGTTGTACTGTTTGGTTGTTGTTGCTTAACATGTTAAACTCTTGTTTTCCTTTCGTGTTGTATTAGCTTCCTTGATTCCATGATGTAATCTTTCCGTAAATTCTTTATTGTTTCATTTTCTTGTAATTACTATTATATTATTATATCTTCTGCTTTATTTTCTTATTATCTCCAGTAGCGCATTGACCTAACCTCGTCACTACTCTACCAAGGTTAGGCTTGGCACTTCCTGGGTACCATTGTGGTGTACTCATACTACGATTCTGCACATGTTTTGTGCAGATCCAGGTACATCCTATCAACCTCGGCATTAACTCGTTGAGTTTCTTGCTTTGGAGACTTCAAGGTACACCTGCCCGCGTTCGCTGGCTTCGGAGTCCCCTTATTTCATGTTCTTTCATATATCTTTACATCCTCATAGACAATGATGTATATGAGTGTTCGGTACTGTATCTAGAGCTTTTGACTTGTATTTACACCAGGTCTTGGGAGACGTACATGTTGAGTTGCAGATTTTATTTTATATAGTTGTTGATGTTGAGCTTTTAAATTATTTTTTCAGATATTTCGCATGTTTGTTAGGCTTACCTAATCTTGGAGACTAGGGGTCGTCACGACATCTTATGGAGGAAAATTGGGGTCGTGACACAGATGGAATCTAATAAACTTCTAAGGGTAAGAATTGAAAAAACGAAGAAGATATATTGGTTTACAATTTGGCCATAGATTTTGGTTCATTGTTTCAAAAAAAAAAAAATTGAAAACATAATTTGTTTTTGAATTATGATCATGTTTTGGGTGAAAAATTTTCTCACTCATAAAACTTCAAATTCTTTTCAAACAAAATGCATGTCCAAACACAACTTCAACTTTTCATAATTTTTTAACATAATTTTATAAATATTTTTTCCAAGTTTCACTTAAATTATGTCCAAACGCTAGCGAGAACTCCCGTAAGAAGACCATTCTAGAATAGTATACTTTGAATATAATATAATACAATATAATATTGTAAATCAAAAAATAACATATAAGTAAAGTGATAATACTTGACTATTAATCTAAAAAATGAAAATAAAATATAGATATAGTCTGATTTATAACTGTTAATTGAAAATTAGTCATAATTTTAAAAATAATCGAAATTTAGCCACTTTCTTATGTAAAAATAAAATATGAACAAAAACATCCTTAGAAATCTCCTTAGATTCCAGTATAATATGTTGGAATTTCATAATGTGCTCGAGTTCCACCATATTATGCTGGAAGTATATGTGTATGAGCTCCATAATCCAACATATTATGCTAGAATTCTATGTGTTTTAGCTAGAGTATTTTCAGATTTTATATCCGTAGAAGCTATTTTTCAATAACTTTACAAATATTAGCTATTTGTTAATTACCAATTTAAATACCGGCTAGCCCATAGTATTTTCTCTTTAATTATCTAAATGTTGCTAGAAGAATTCACTTAGCAGCCTACCCATGCGTCTAAACTTAAACTAATCGGCGTGTGTGTATATATAGAGAGAGACTAAATCGACCCGGTGATTTGTATAAAGATTCCATTTTTCTGTCTATTTTCGTACTGTTAATTTTGCCTTGGAAGATGGATAAAATTTAATATATTGTTCAATTTTCCCTTATACTAGCCGTCTGAATAAAATAAAATAAAATAAAAAATAGAAGAATTCTGGTTATCGAAGCAGCTATGGAATAAAGACGATTATTTTTTCTTGTCACATAGTAGCTTGGACAAACAACCACTTAAGGGTGAAAGATCTTTTATGTTCAATGACATATATATATATATAAAGCATAAATCTGGCTCATACTTCAGGGATTATTTTTATTTTTACCTCTATTATTATTATTATTATTATTATTATTGTTATTGTTATTGTTAATTTATTATTATTATTGTTATTGTTATTGAAATCTGGACATTATGTTCCATCCATTTCTTCTTCATCATCTATCCATTTTGGACAGTTTCAGTCCTTTCTATTTCCTCTCTATTTACATTTTTTGATCAATTCATTTGTTTGTTCTGTAATTTCGCATCAACGCCGGCAGCGTCACCACTGCTTTCTGTCTCACCGCCATTTTCCCCTACTTCTTCATCGTTTTTCTTTAATTTCTTTAATTTGGGCATTGGTATTTCTGGACATTATGTTCCATCCATTTCTTCTTCTTCATCTATCCATTCTGGACAGTTTCAGTCTTTTCTATTTCCTCTCTATTTGGTTTTTTGTTTTATTTGGTCATAAATAGGAAACTTCCGGCTACGATAAAAGAGTGGTCATTGGAGATTAGATTGAAATTCGCAGAGGACATATTCTCTCCTATTCTTTTTTCCCTTTCACTTTATCCAAAGCAAATATTGAGAATCTTTACACTAATCACTATTATAGTAAAAATTATCTATAATTAACATTTAAACAATTTGATATTATATAAAAAATTTAACAGAATCTTTGAAGCTTCTGGGTTTTGTGTCAGATCAAAAATTTACTCAAAATTGGCTGGGTCTTATCTTCAATTGTTGGAAACTGTTTTGCGAACTTGAATTTGAAGTTTGGGGAGTTTTGGCAACTGATTTGAGGTATACCGAGACTGAAATTCCAGTTGAAACTCAAGCTTCTTAGATCTGCAGAATTTCCTAGTATCACTTTTGTGGTTGTTTGGCGGCGGTAGGGAGGTGCACACGCACAAGCAGTAGAGCAACAGATATACGCCAGGTTTCGCAGCATCGGGAATGTACCAAGCCGAAAGTTTCAGGTTCTATTTGCTGGAATTGGTACCTCTCATCTCCTATTTCTGTCTCCTGTGTTAATTACTTTGTTACCATAATATTTTGTATTATTCTAGTTACTAGTAGTGGGCTTGTAGTTACTATTTTCTCCCTTTGTTGTTCTATATGGTATTTTTTTATTTTTTATTTTTAGACCTTCGTAGGTACAGAGACTATGGTTTGTAATGGCATAGTAGGTTCATGTCCTCGGGGAGGTCGGGTGGTGGGGAGGGGGTAGGGCAAGGGTCAGGGGGTGGGACGGGGCCCAAAGGGGGTAAAGTGAACAAGATCGCATGTATGTTGAGAATTGGATCGTGGAATATAGGGATGTTGACGGGAAAGTCTATAGAGCTGGTGAAGATTCTTCAGAAGAGGAGGGTCAATATAGCGTGTGTGCAGGAGACCAGATTAGTAGGATTGAAGGCGAGGGATGCAGACGGGTATAAATTGTGGTTCTCCGGAATCGTGAAGGGCAAGAACAGAGTGGGCATTTTGGGGGATAGGGAGCTCAGAGAGTCGGTGGTAGAGGTTAGGCGGGTGAATGATAGATTGATCGAGATTAAGGTAGTAGTTGGAGGGAGCACCCTGAATGTCATTAGCGTTTACGCGCCGCAAACGGGCTTGGACGAGGAGGTTAAAAGGCGCTTATGGGAGGCGTTGGATGAGGTGGTGCGGGGTATTCCGCCTACGGAGAAGTTATTCATAAGAGGGGATTTCAAAGGTCATATTGGGTCGTTTGCTGGTGGCTATGGTTAGGTGCATGGTGGCTTCGGCTTTGGTGATAGGAACGGGGTGGTACCTCACTGTTGTATTTCGCTAAAGCTTTTGAGTTGGTGATCGTGAACTTTATGTTTCCGAAGAGGGAGGAACATTTGGTTACTTTTCGGAGTATGGTGTCTAAGACTCAGATTAAATATCTCCTCCCCGGGAGGTATGATAGGGGGTTGTGCGAGGATTGCAAGGTGATCTCGAGTGAGAACCTCGCGACTCAATATAGGCTCCTGGTGATGGACGTCGGTATCTTGATGAAGAGGAAGAAAAGGTTTGTATGGGGTCAGTCGAGGATCAAGTGGGGAGCTTTATCTAAGGATAACGCGCGGGAGTTAGAGGAGCGGCTGACGACTATGGGTGCCTGGAAGAGTGGTGGGGACGCTAGCGCTATGTGGACGACGACGGCGTACTGTATAAGGGAGGCAGCACGAGAGGTGTTGGGAGTTTCGAAAGGTTACTTTGTGGGCACCGAGGCGACTGGTGATGGAATGACGTGGTCCAAGGTAAAGTGGAAGCCAAGAAAGCGGCTTACATTAAGTTAGTAGAGAGCGCCGATGAGGATCAGAAGAGAGAGAACAGAGAAAGATATAAGGAGGGTGGTGTCTATATCGGAAAATCAGTTCGGGTTCATGATGGGTCGTTCTACTACGGAAGCTATCCACCTTATCAAGAGATCGATGGAACAATACAGGGATAGGAAGAGAGATTTGCATATGGTGTTTATTGACCTAGAGAAGGCGTATGACAAGGTCCCCAAGGACGTCCTTTGGAGATGTCTGGAGGTGAAAGGTGTGCCGGTGGCTTACATTAGGGATATAAAGGATATGTATGATGGAGTTATGACTCGGGTTATGACTGTGGGAGGTGACTCAGAGCTTTTTTCGGTGGTTATGGGGTTACACCAAGGATCTGTGCTCAGCCCCTTCTTATTTGCCCTGGTGCTGGATGCACTGACACACCATATCCCGGTAAAGGTGTCATGGTGTATGTTTTTCGCTGATGATAAAGTTCTGATTGATGAGACGCAATGCGACGTTAATGGGAGACTAGAGGTATGGAGGAAGGCCTTGGAGTCTAAAGGTTTCAAGTTGAGTAGGACTAAGACGAAATATGTGGAATGTAAGTTCAGCGACGTGACGGGGGAAGCAGATGTGGAAGTCAGGCTTGACTCACAGGTCATCCTCAAGAAAGAAAGTTTTAAGTACTTAGGGTCAATTATCCAAGGTGATGGGGAGATCGACGGGGATGTTACGCACCGTATTGGGGTGGGCGGATGAAATAAAGGTTAGCGTCTAGAGTCTTGTGTAACAAGAATGTGCCACCGAAACTCAAAGGTAAGTTCTATAAAGCGGTGGTTAGACCGGCCATGTTGTATGGGGTTGAGTGTTGGCCAGTCAAGAATTCACATATCTTGAAGATGAAAGTAGCAGAAATGAGGATGTTGAGATGGATGTGTGGGTACACTAGACTGGATAAGATTAGGAATGAAGATATTCGGGAGAGGGTAGGTGTGGCTCTGCTAGACGACAAGATGCGGGAAGCGCGACTTAGATGGTTCACACACGTGCATAGGAGAAGCCTAGATTCCCTGGTTAGGAGGTGCGAGCGATTGGCTTTGGCAGGTACGAGAAGAAGTAGAGGGCGGCCTAAGAAGTATTGGGCCGAGGTGATCAGACAGGACATGGCGCGGCTCCAGATTCCCGAGGACATGGCTCTTGATAGGAAGGTGTGGAGGTCGAGCATTAGGATTGTAGGTTAAGGGGTAGTCGAGCGGTTTTTTCCTTTATCTCGGTTTCCCTCTTTGTACCGACGAGTATGATAGTGTTTTGTCTAGCCCTGCTAGCGATTTATGCTATGTTTCACATTTTTGCATAATATTTGTGTTACTGCTTTTCCATTTATTTGTTGTCCCTCACTTTGCTGATATTATTTTTCGGGTTTTGTTGTCACAAGTCTCTGAGCCGAGGGTATCCCGGAAACAGCCTCTCTATCCCCTCCGGGGTAGGGGTAAAGTTTGCGTATATTCTAACTTTCTCAGATCCCACTGATGAGATTTTACTGGGTTGTTGTTATAGTATTATTATTATTATTATTATTATTATTATAATTATTATTATTATTATTATTATTATTATTTGTTTATGTTGCAATAAGTGTTGTTCTGTAATAACTCTTTTGGATCCTAGACTTCCTTTTGCAAACTTGGTTTGCGCTTGGTTCCTTATTTACATTTTATTTACATGAGTTTTGTACACGCTTGATTTTTTTTAACTATTATTTATAAAAATAACATTATTTATTGTTTATTTTATAAAGAGCACTTTTTTTTTCATTAATAGCACATTATAAAAATTAAGCTCAACATCTAATAAGTTAACTGACTCACTAATCACGAGAAATACTTTTTTTTGTCCATCTGCATTCTTCCTTTACAACATTCATCTTCTTCACTCCATTTTTTGAAAATCTGATGCATATCTGAATGCCACCTAAATCAAGATGTATTAATTTATACATTTTTTATACTCTGTATATCAAGTATCACTTTAATTCAAAATGTATTTTATATATATAATTTTTGTATATTTATTTGTTAAGTTCCATCTTATTTTAAGAAGTATTTTTAATGTATATTTTAGATATATTTTATATGTCAAGTGCCATTTTAATTCAGGATGTATTTTAATTCAGGATATTTTAATGTGTATATATATATATATATATATATATATATTATTTTTTGTATATTTATATACAATCTAATTAAATTTAAGATATATTGTTTTATGTATATTTCACATGTCTAAGTGTCATCTCAATTGAAGATGTATTTTTATGTATATGTTTTGTATATTTTATATGTGTTAATTCAAAGTATATTTTTATATATACGTATTGTATATATTAACGTATATTATTATCGAGTAAGATCTTTATGTTAAGAAAGGAAGAAAGAAGTAAGAGAAAAATTTAAGAAAGATAATTAAAAACAAAATGAATGAAACAAATTTAAAAAATATATTGGTTTCGACAGAAAACAAAACTTCGAAGACGAAGAAAAAGAAGGAATGTTAATCAATAAGAGAAAAAAAGAAGACATGATTTTTGTACAAATAATTATTAATTTTTCATTCAAATTGCTTATGTTTAGGGATTAATAATTAATATTCTTATTTTAATGAAACTGTGTGCTACAAATATAAATATTTTCTTGCCATATCTGTAATATTGAATTTCATGCTAAGAATTTGTTATATTTCTTTTAAACTGTGACAGTTATGTGAAGTCTCCGGCTATGTAGCCCAACCCTCATGCTAGTGTGATCGTAGTAATAGCGAAAATTAGTCACTTTTTAGCTATGTAATTAAAAAATAATTATTATTATAAAAATTTAAATTCTACTGCTGATATACCATAACAATATCCTAGAGTTTCACTTGTAAAATTTGAAACTCATAAATAATAATTATTTTTTTATTACATGACTGGAAAGTGACTATTTGTGAATTTTATCCTGCCAATCCATGAAACATCCTTTGGTAAGGGCTTAGGTCTAGACAGCAGAAGCTGAATCCCACATGTACTTCTCAGTTACAGGAAGGAAATCCTACAAAGGATAGCCGCCCCCAAAAAATAATAGTAGTTGGTAAAACTAATACGAGATTCAGATTCTCCAATTTTAACATATACTAATCATGCTCCAACGTTGTATATATCCTTCAAACGAAATTATCATCGGACACTAGGAATCACCTTGGTCGTCCTCCTCAGGTTTTTCATCATTGTCATCAGGGAAATCTGCTTCATCAGGATCATCTACTGTTTGATCACCCCATAATTTACCCCCTAAAAATTCAGTTTTTCCTTCAAATTTTCCTGCTCAACTATGGTCATTGTATCTAAGGATTGTGATGTAACTTCTTGGCACGATTGATTAGTAGTAATTTCCTGCCCAGCAGTCCTGTTTGTTGCATTCTGAATATTAACATTTTTAGCTCGATTATCCTTCACTTCTTTCCGCTGCTCCTTTGAATTTTCAGCTACATTACCCACAACCTTACTACTGGAGAGAATCGTCAAAGGTTGTTGATTAGCATTTTTCTGTTCATAAGCATTCACAACCTTTTTTGCATTGTCCTTGTCCATAAACTACTCTGGTTGTAATCTCCAGCATTCAAACTCATCATGTCCTTCTTGCAATATTTAGGCAGCATATCATAATGAATCTTTACCCATTATGTCCTTATCTCACCTGTTGCTTCTTTCTCGATATCCATTCTCACCTTTTTAGGTAAATCAACAAGAAGATCAACTAGAACTTTCACCCTCGCACAACTAGGTCTAGTTTTACTGATAGTAGCCATATCTAAGTGCAAGGGCATCCCCACAGCTGAAGCTAACGAGAATAAACATTCTTTCACAAAATATGTAGGTAACAAACCTGGGAATGATATCCATGCTGTAGCTTTTGGAGTTTCTTCACCATCTCTAAATTTAACATCGTAAACCAAAGGCCTTAACTGATAGTCGTATCCATCCTTGTCCTTGATGTATTGAACGTTCTTGGACGTAAAATTAATAAAGTCTTCCCATAATGTCATCTTATTAGAACATGCATGTCCCTTAGTACACCAATGTTGTACTTCTCAGTTATAGGAAGGAAATCCTACAAAGGATAGCCGTCCCAAAAAAAAATAGTAGCTGGTAGAACTAATACGAGATTCAGATTCTCCAACTTTAACATATACTAATCATGCTCCAACGTTGTATATATCCTTCAAACGAAAAATTATCATCGGACACAAGGAATCACCTTGGTCGTCCTCCTCAGGTTCTTCATCACCATCATCATTGTCATCAGGGAAATCTGCTTCATCAGGATCATCTACTGTTTGATCACTCCATAATTTACCCCCTGAAAAATTCAGTTTTTCCTTCAAATTTTCCTGCTCAACTATAGTCATTGTATCTAAGGATTGTAATGTAACTTCTTGGCACGATTGATTAGTAGTAATTTCCTGCCCAGCAGTCCTGTTTGTTGCATTCTGAGTATTAACATTTTTAGCTCGATTGTCCTTCACTTCTCTCCGTTGCTCCTTTGAATTTCCAGCTACATTACCCACAACCTTACCACCGGAGAGAATCATCAAAGGTTGTTTATTAGCATTGTTCTGTTCATAATCATTCACAGCCTTTTTTGCATTGTCGTTATCCACATACAACTCTGGTTGTAATCTCCAGCATTCAAATTCATCATGTCCTTGCAGCTTGCATGTTTTGCAATATTTAGGCAACATATCATAATGACTCTTTACCCATTCTGTCCTTATCTCACCTGTTGCTTCATTCTCGATATCCATTATCACAGTTTAGGTAAATCAGCAAGAAGATAACCTAGAACTTTTACCCTCGCACAACTAGGTCTAGTTTTATTTATAGTAGCCATATCTAAGTTCAAAGGCATCCCCACAGCTGAAGCTAAGGAGAATAAACATTCCTTCACAAAATATGTAGGTAACAAACCTGGGAATGATATCCATGCCGTAGCTTTTGGAGTTTCTTCACCATCTCTAAATTTAACATCGTAAATCAAAGGCCTCAACTAATAGTCGTATCCATCCTTGTCCTTGATGTATTGAACGTTCTTGGACGCAAAACTAATAAATTCCTCCCATAATGTCATTCTTACTCTTCTTATTAGAACATGAATGTCCCTTAGTACACCAATGTTGCACTCTCCTTTGATCACACACTGCCCAGGAATCATTCTACGCAATTGCTGCACGTCTGGCCAACCATACGATAATTTCGCAAAGACAGCATACTGTAGGCCTTCGATCACGTTCATTATTTCTACTTCAGCCTCTGTAAATTTGACAACAGGTTCGCCATTCGATAACGCAGGTCTACGAAGAGGGATTGGTTCAACAATGGTTACTCGTTCTTGCATGACAGAGTTTAACGTACTAGGTTTGAGTAATTTGGAGTAATATAAGGTAGATTTTACGGTTGGATTAATGTTAGGAGGTTGGGAACTGGTTGAGGGAGGCTGACTAACCCCTAGAGGAGGCTGGTCGCCGGCCGTGGTGGCCATACCAGCGTGATCGTCGGTGGTCTCCTCTTGATCACCCAAAATCGCCTCTTGGAGAATTGTATCACGTATTTACACTTGTTTATTTCGTTTGTTTAATCTGCCCCATATATGTTTACTTCTTATTGTATATGTCATATTGGACCACTAGTAAGTGTCGATGTCGACCACTCGTCACTACTTCTCTGGGGTTAGGCTAGATACTTACTGGGTACACGTTGATTTACGTACTCATGTTACACTTGCTACACATTTTTGTGCAGGTACATATATCGTGGGTGGTCTTTTGGGCGCAGAGGCGTGGGTATTGTGGGGACTTACCGTGAGCTTCATTTCATGTTACGATCCACACCCTGCAGAGTCTCCATCATAGTTATTTATATTCTCCTGTCTAATTTCTATTCCAGATAGAGGTTGTATTTTAATATATTTCCTAGTTGATGCTCATGCACTTGTGACACCAGGTTTTGGGGGTGCTTATAGGTTGTTATTTATTGTAGTTTTGAAAACATTATCATTTACCCTGTAAATTCTATTTTTTACTATTTAATTGATGAAAATTATGATTTCAAAAATACTAAAATGAGTCATTAAGTTAATCATTCATTCTTGGCTTGCCTGACAGCGGTGTTAGGCGTCATCACGACCTTTAGTGGATTTTGGGTCGTGATATAGTTGGTAACTAACAAAATATTGATATTTAAAAGGGTTTAGGTATACTCTAATTATTTTAAGTTAGTTTGATTCGAAACTTCCAACTCCATTTATATTTAGGAGTAACAAATATCTGGTAAAATTGATTAATTTTTTGTTATACACAAAGACCCTTACCGAAATATTTTTCGATTTTTCACTCCTTGAAAATAGATTCCATACTATGGAAAATGTCACAACCCAAAACTCACTATAGACGGTGATGGCGCCCAATATCGCCGTTAGGCAAGCCAACGGTGAACTACCAACTTAATTATGAACTTTATTATTTTCGAAATCGTGAATTTTAGTAGATAAAGAAATCAACGCGTTAAAATCATGGAAACTTGCAATTTTAATAGAAAAGATAACAAAAGTGTGTAAATGCTAAGCAAAATCACAAACAACTTCTAGAAGATCCCAAAACCTGGTTTCACAAGTGCATGAGCATTTACGAAGGAGTACGATAATAATACAACATATGTCTGGAATGTAAATAAGACAGGATAGAGTAAATAGTACGATGGAGACTGTCGGCTGCGACGCGTAGCCTGGAATGCAGCTCACCATGAAGTCTCCTCAGCAGTTGCGCCTACGCGCAAAGATAACCACCAATTGAACCTGTCAGATCATGCACATTTTAGTGCAGAAGTGTAGCATGAGTACGTAAATCAACGCATTCCAAGTAAGTAGCTGGCCTAAAACTTGGAGAAGTAGTGACGAGGGGTCGACATCGACACTTACTAGAGATCCAATAAAGCAATACAATATCATAAGCACATATGAAGCGCACATCAATAATGGGGTAAATCTGTACGTTACATAATCCTTCAACGATTTCTTTTAAAGGTATGAATTTCTTAGTCTTGTATTTTACCTCAACATCTCAGATGTATCAAGTACAAGTATCAAACAGATAAGGAATACTATATAAAATGCCATGCATCCGTGGAAAGATAATCTCGTGAATATTCGGACTGCCAGCGATATAACGCATGATTATGCCGAGGTCGTTCGGCATGATCCAGAATAATGTGTACATAGCCGAGGGTCGAGCGACATGAACCATAGATGCATCGCTCCCCAAGAAAGGAAGGAAATTATCGAATTACGAGACACGAGCATACAATACAGTACATGAGCACAAAGTGAATATAACCTTTAGCGTTTCTCAAAGCACTTGCCAATAACTCAAGGTGATAAGGCTCGGCCTAAAATACACACACACACACACACACACACACATATATATATATATATATATATATATATGTGTGTGTGTGTGTGTGTGTGTGTGTGTCTAAATCGAGTTCAATTATAATTTCAATTAATTAAGGCAACATAATGAGTTCAATTATTTCAATATTACATGATAAAGTCCTAAGTCTACCCGGACATAAACATGCTTTAACTACGTACGGACTCTCGTCACCTCGTTCGTACGTAGCACCCATAACTAGTAGCACATATCAATTACATTACCTAGGGGATAGTTTCCCCCTCACAAGGTTAAACATGAGACTTACCTCGCTTTGAAGTTCCATAACCACCTCCTGCGCCTCTCTGACACCTCAAACCAAAGCCCAATCAATCCGAAATTAGTCAAACAAAGTGCAAATCAATCAAAATATACTCCATTGCGTATAATTTAACAATTAATAATAATTTCCAACTTCGCTCGAAAAGTCAATAAAGTCAACTATCGGGCTCACGTGCCCGAATTTCAAACCTTCTTGAAGATAAACTTTACCCATAACACCACGAACTCAAATATATAATTCATTCCTAATTCCATGTCCACTTTCGTGGTCAATATCCAAAAATATCAAATTCTAGGTTTTCTTCAAAATCTCAAAATTGCCACCAATTTTGATATTTAAATCCATGTATACTTCATGTGTTTAACTTACAATGTGCAGAAATCATTTACCCCATGATAGATGATGAAAATGGCACTCCAAAATTGCTCCAAAGTCGGCTCCCATGGAAGAAATGAAGTGAAAATGAGCCAAACCCCGATTTTAAAAGAACACTGCCCAGTCCGACCTTATTTGCGAACGCAACCTTATACTCGCGCAAAGAGGATTCCTGCTCCATATCCAAAACTCCCCTACACGAACGCGATGCACAAGTCGGATAACGCGGTGACCAACTCCTCCGCCCTTTTGCGAAGGCGACACCAAACACGCGAACGCGTAGAACAAATTCCCGGTACCACCTCCTGCATGCCTCTCTACGTGATCGCGTAGTCCCACTCACAGCCGCGAAGCACTGCCTCCTCCGAGGCTTCGCGAACGCGTACCCCGAACCGCAAACACGATGAACAAATATCCAAACGCCCCACATACCTTCGCGAACGCGACCCTTTCTTCGTGAACGCGAAGAAGGACGCAGCAGACCTTAGAAAATAGCAGTCCAAACACAGCGAAAAGACTCGTAGCCCCTCTGAAACACACCCCGGGGCCCCAGGACCTCGTCCAGTACACCAACAGGTCCTAATACATGATGTAGACTTGCTCGAGGTCTCAAATCACACCAAACAACATCAAAACTACGAATCGACGATCGAAACCTTCTTTCAACTTTCAAACATTCAAACTTCGACTAACGCGCCCGAATTACACTTAAACATTCCGGAATGACGCCAAACTTTACGCACAAGTCATAAATCACAATATGAACCTATTCCAAGGCTCGGAACTTCAAACAGACATTGATAACACCAAAGTCCACTTCAAATCTGTGATGACCCAAAAGGTCATCCGGTGTATCCTTAGCTAATTATGTGTTTCGAGGTTGTGAAAACCTCCTTATATCTCACCTCGATTTGCGTGCGCAGCCCGGGCGTTTAGCCGAGAAGCCGTTGAGTGAAAAACTGATAAAAATGGTGATTCTATATAAATTAATTAAATAAAGTTGACTTTGGTCAATATTTTTGGTAAACGGACCCGGACCCGTGATTTGACGGTCCCGGAGGGTCCGTAGGAAAATATGGGACTTGGGCATGTGTCCGTAATCGAATTCCGAGGTCCCAAGTCCGAGAAATGAATTTTTAAAGAAAATTATTTTCTAAAAAATATAAAGGTTTTTGAAATTGAAGTTTGATGTGAAACCTGTAGTATCAGAACCGTATCTTGGTTCTGGAGCCCGGAACAGGTTCGATATGATTTATATGTGTTATCTTTGAAGTTTGGTAATAAACGGACTTCGTTTGACGTGATTCAGACCTTAAATGCAAAATTCGAAAGTTTAAGAAGTTTGGAAGTATTTCATTGATTTTGAGGTTTAATTCGTTGTTTTTGATATTATTTTGGTGGTTTAACTACACGAATAAGTCCGTAGGATGTTTTCGAGGTTGTGTGCATAATTGGTTTTGAGCCCCGAGTGCTCGGGTGAGTTTTGGATAGGCGTCGGGGTGATTTTTAAGCTAAAATTCTGGTGTTTAAGGTGTTGTTGCTGGTGTCCAGGGGTTTTCCCTATGCGAACGCACAGGGTTATAGAGGTCTGGGGGTCAGGGTAGTTTTTATCTTATGCGAATGCACCCCTAAGGATGCGAACGCGGAGGGGTAATCTAAGACTGCTACGCGAACGCACCTGGAAGGTCGCCAACGCACAGCATAGGAGGGGACCTGGGGGGCTGGGGGGTAATTACCCTGTGCGAACGCGGCCCCACAACCGCGAACGCACAGGTCTGTGTAACCAACTCTTCACGAACGCGGCCTGGGGCCCGCGAACGTGGAGAGTAATTTTGCCAAGCTATTTTAAATGTCCAAAAAACAGAATGTATACGGGATTTTCCACCATTTTCATAAACCTCTTCTTCGCCAAAGCTCTTAGACGCTTTTTGAAGCATTTTCTCACCATAATATCTTAGGTAAGTAATCTTTAACTTGTTTTCCTCCATTTTCATCAACATCTATTAGATTATAGGCCTAAAAACATAGAATTAAAGGTAGAAAATTGGGGTTTTGGGTAGAGTTAGGTTTTTTTGATTATTTGGGAATTTGACCTCGTTTTGGGGTCGGATTTCAAAATAAATTGTATATTCGGGCTCGTGGGGGAATGGGTAATCGAGTTTTGGTCCGAACCTCGTATTTTGACCAAGCGGGCCCGGGGTCGATTTTCGGATTTTTAGGAAGAATGTTGGGAATTCTATATTTAAGCATTGGAATTGAATTGTTAAGAATTTATTGATGTTATTGAGTCAATTATGTCTAGATACGATTGATTTGGAGTCGGGTTATAAAGGAAAAGGGGTGCTAGAGGCTTGATTTGGATTCTTGGAGTCGAGGTAAGTGTTTGGCCTAACCTTAGCTTGAGGGAATAGGTGTTGAGTCATATGTGCGACGTGTTTATCCCATGTTTAATGTATAGGTGTGGTGACGAGTACCTATGCATTGTTGTCAAGCATGCATGTGAGTCGGTCCTTATGAAATATGCATTTTGCTTCGTTATTTAGTGTGTTATGAAGTAGATTTCATTTTAAAGATTATTCAATTGTTGGAAATACTTGGTTGTGAACCCTGTTGATTAATTGTTCGGTTGAGGATTATTTTGTGAAGTTTTACATTTGAGCGAGATTGGTTATAGTTGTGTCCCTTGCCGGGACGGTATTTGTTTCTACTGTTGTTCCCTTGCCGAGATGTTATGATTATGATACATGTTATTGATTTTCCTTGCCAAACTGTTTTTCTTGATATTGTTTGGGTGAGGAAGAGTGTAAAGCACGAAGGGTGATGTCGTGTATTCATTTATTGCATTGTGAGAATGAGAGTAAAAGTACGAAGGGTGATGTCGTGCCATGATTTTACATTTAAAAGCACGAAGGATAATGTTGTGCCCTTTTATTTATTCATTGCATTGTGAGGATGAGAGCAAAAGCACGAAGGGTGATGTCGTGCACTTGTTTTGGTGAGGATGAGAGTAAAGCACGAAGGGTGATGTCGTGTACATATTTGCTTTGTGTTGTTGATTCCTGTTGACATTTATTTGTTTATATTGTTGCCTTGTTCAGCTATTCAGTATTGTTTTCCCATTGTTCCCTAGTATGTTTTTCCCCGTTCTTTTGTAATTAATTGATTACTTCCTGTCATTACTCTGTTATATATTATTGAATTGCACAGGTAATTGTTGTTTGTCGTGTCCTAGCCTCGTCACTACTTCGCTGAGGTTAGGCTCGGCACTTACTCAGTACATGGGGTCGGTTGTACTGATGCTACACCTGCACTTCTTTATGTTGTGCAGATTACAATACCGGACCCGGTGGACACTGATCGAGGGAGTATCCTTCAGTCCACAGGCGACACTGAGGTAGTCTTGCTGGCGTCCGCAGGCCTTGGCGTCACCTCCTATCCCTTTCCTTTTCTGTCTTCTCTTGTATTTCCAAGGCAGTGGCACATGTTTATTTCAGACCTTTATTTTTAGTAAATCTTAGACCGTATGTGAAATCGTGATACCAGTTTTGGGATTTATATACGGATTTTGTAATATTAATTATTTAAATTGATGGTTTCTCAGCTTCCGTACTATTTATTCATTTGTTCAGGTTCACTACTTTTCTTTTATATGATAATAATAAGGAAAATGAGTATTTTTATCGAAACGTTGGCTTGTCTAGCGGGTTCAACGTTAGACGCCATCACAGCCCCGACGGTGGGAATTCGGGCCGTGACAAGTTGGTATCAGAGCACTAGGTTGCTTAGGTCTCACTTTTCACGGACTAACTTGGTAGAGTCTGAGGGATCGGTACGGAGACGTCTGTACTTATCCACCAGAGGCTGCAAAGTTAGGAATAACTTTACATTTTTTCTTCTCTGTCGTGCGATTTGAGTTCTAAATACTAACTGAGTTTCTATTCTACTCTCTCGCAGATGGCGAGGATGCGTGCTTCCTCATCTACCGATCAACATCCCGATCCTCCAGTTCCAGCTCCGATGAGGAGCCGAGGATGAGGCCAAGGCCGTGCTAGAGGCCGAGGCAGGGGCAGGGCTCAGCCCAGAGCAGCATCCCAGTAGAGGACCCACAGGTAGATTTTGCCGGTGAGGTTCCTTCTCAGACGGTTCCAGTTGGACTAGCTCAGGTCCCAGAGGGGTTCATTTCCACCCCGGTACTTTAGGACGCTCTGGTCCGCTTAGTAGGCCTTATGGAGAGCGTGGCTCAGGCCGGTCTACTTCCTACAGCACCAGCCATCTCTCAGGCTGGGGGAGGGGCCCATACTCCTGCTACCCGCACACCAGAGCAGTTAGCTTCTCAGTTCCAGACTCCAACACCTCATACAGCTGGAGCATCTCAACCGGGTATTGTGGCACAGGCACTTGAGGGGGCAGCTATGTCTGCCGATGCTTTGTGGAGATTGGATCGGTTCACCAAGTTATTTCCTACTACTTTTACTAGTGCACCATCAGAGGATCCCCAGGATTACTTGGACGGTTTCTATGAGGTTCTTCGGAACATGGGCATCATAGAGACCAATGGGGTTGATTTTGCTACATTCCGTCTTTCTGGTACCGCCAAGACTTGGTGGAAGGACTATTGCTTGACCAGACCAGCTGGGTCTTCGCCTTTGATTTGGGCTCAGTTCTTCGAGTTATTCTTGGGGAATTTTCTTCCAGTCACCCAGAGAGAGGACTATCGGAGGAAGTTTGAGTGCCTCCAGCAGGGATCTATGACTATTACACAGGATGAGACCAGGTTCATCACTCTGGCCCGACATGCTATCATGACACTCCCCACTGATCGAGAGAGAGTGAGGAGGTTTATTGAGGGACTAGCTCAGCCTATTAGGCTTCAGATGGACAGAGAGTCAGATACTGATATTTCATTTCAGGAGGCGGCCAATGTGGCCAGGCGGATTGAGATGGTTTTGTTACAGGGCAGTGGTCAGGGGTCTGACAAGAGACCTCGTCATTTAGATCAATTCAGCGGTGCCTCATCTGGAGGCATAGATTCTTTCGGCAGAGGTCATCCTCCTAGACCATACTAGTCGGCACTTCAGGTATCCCGCAGTGCACCACCAGCTCCTATTAGTGCACCACCAGCTCCTATCAGTGCACCGCCGCTTCAGAGCTTCCAGGGTGGTTATTCTGGTCGGCAGGGACAGTTTCAGGGCCAGCAGTCTCACAACATGAGGGATAGACTCCAACGGCTCATCATCAAAGTGAGGAGATGGAGAAGGATCGAAGCTGAGTTGGGAAGATGATTCCTAACCTGTTTTCACGGGGAGGGGATCAGGTTCATCAGCAGGGTTCCCAGTAGCTTCTTCAGGTGCAGAAGGTTCGAAGAGAACCATTGTTCCTTCTTCTCCTAAGAGTTGAGTCCTTTCCCCTTGAGACTTAGGCATGTTAGAAGGTACCTCATTCACCAGTCCCTCAGCAGTAATGGCCAACATGTTTTCGATGGCCTCATTTTCCTGAGGTTCCATAGCAGCAGCAGTATCCACAACCGGAGGACTTGAACACTCATCTGTATCTTCCTCAGATACCCTTTTTTCTTATTGAGTTTCACCCTTTTCTTCATCCTTGTTCTGTTCTTTGAGAGTATCAGGCAACAAAGAAGAGACACTACCTATTTTTGGGGCTTCGTAGTCCTCAACACTTGAGGAAGGAGTATGGTCAGAGGGAGTGGTGAGAGAGATAAGGGGTGAAAAGGAATTAGGTTTGGGTATTTCGGTGTCAGCAATGGTGGAAGAGGGGACGGTTGGTGGTGTTTCTAATGCGGCAGATGAGCCAAGATTTTTCTCTTCAAAGGTAGCTAGGTTTGCTTGCTCTTCATACATGGTAAATAGTTAGTTTGAAGGTTCTGGAAGGGAAGAAAGAGAGAAAGATGATCGCTTAAGGTTAGAAAGTGTAGGGGTTTTAAGCAGAGAAAGGATAATTATGAGGGAAGAGAAACGTGTTCTGAAACGACAGTAGGTTTGTGGGAACATGCAACGTTGCAGAGGGAAGTGAAAGGATTTGAATTAAAAGACGTGATATACAGGGTCTGAAAAGGTGGATGACGTGGCAGTTAATTTTGTTTCTTTTGAGATATACGTGAGAAAAATAGAAGACTACTAACCTGTGGTACAAGAACCAGGTTCTTGACCGGTCTTTCAGAAAAGATTTTCAACTCTCTTTTACCGCTCATGCATTGTTTCTTCAGCTTCTATAGTCATCATTTTGTGTCTACCTGCAACAGTATAGAGGTGAGTTAGGCTTAGCCGGAAAACACTTTAGCTAGATTTACCTGAATGTAACTTTCATATCCATATGGAAGGGAATCAGGTTCTCAATTAGGCTTGATTAACCCCACTGCCATCCTGTTTTCTCAAAATGTTCCATGCTCAGAGATCTGGTGAAGATGTCTGCAATTTAGTCTTCTATACTACAGAACTTCATGCAAATAAGCCCTTTCTCCACATTGTCTCTGAGAAAATGATGTCTCACATCGATGTGCTTGGTTCTCTTGTGCTAGACCGAGTTATTTGCCATGTTGAGGGCACTGGTGTTGTCACATAGAAGAGGTACACAGTCAGTGTATACTCCAAAATTCTCCAATTGTTGTTTGATCCACAAGAGCTGAGCACAACAAGAAGCTGCAACAACATATTCTGCTTCAGCTGTTGAAAGAGCTACTGAATTTTGCTTCCTCTATACCGTTGAGTGGCAGTGGTAATATGAGTGTCAATCACTTTTGATGCTTTCATATCAAACCTCTTCAAAAGCTCCTTGATGTATTTCTGGTGACTGATACAAGTTCCCTTCGTGGACTGCTCACTTGCAGACCCAATAAAAAGTTCAGCTCCCTCATCATGCTCATCTCAAACTCACTTCCCATGAGTTTTGAAAATTCCTCGCAAAGTGAGTCAGTTGTTGCCCCAAAGATGATATCATCAACATATACTTGAACGATGATCAGGGTCCTTCCTCGTTTCTTCAGAAACATAGTGTTGTCAATTTTTCCTCTTGCAAAGCCATTTTCTAAGAGAAACTTTGACAACCTTTCATACCAAGCTCGAGGAGCCTGCTTCAACCCATACAGTGCCTTGTCCAATTTGAACACATATTCAGGATGTTTATGACATTCAAAACCTGGAGGTTTCTTAACATAGACTTCTTCCTTGAGAAAACCATTCAAAAACGCGCTTTTGACATCCATTTGGAACAGAGTGAATTCCATATGTGATGCAAAGGTAATGAGAATTTTGATGGCTTCCATACGATCAACTGGAGCGGAAGTCTCATCATAATCAATCCCTTCCTTCTGATTGCAACCTTGGACAACTAGCCTTGCCTTGTTCCTTGTAGTGTTTCCATGCCCATCAAGCTTGTTTCTGAACACCCATCTGGTCCCTATGATGGTTCTATCTGAGGGTCTAGGTACCAGGTGCCATACTTTGTTCCTTTTAAATTGATGAAACTCTTCTTGCATAGTTGTGATCCAGTCTGCATCCTTCAAGGCTTCCTTAATATTTTTGGGTTCTATTTGGGAGAGAAAGGCTGAGAAGGCAAGTGAATTTCTCGCTTTTGATCTAGTTTGGACTCCTAAATCAAGGGGGTGATTATATAATGGGAGTTTTTGTGTTTCCAGTTTGGCACTTGAATATTATTAGTGGAGGAACTGGGTAATCCCGACTGGTTACCTTGCATTCTTCTTTCTGCTACCTGTGGAGTACTTTGAACTACATCGACCACTCTTTCTTCAGCTTCAGTGGTTGTGATTTGGGTACCTGGTTCCTCTTGTGTTGGAGAGGAGGAAGTTGCATTGTCTTCATTTGTCTCCTTCACTTGACTCATAATATCTGCCTTTCCATTTTCCATGTCAATCATCTCTCCTGGAACCAGCAATGGCTCACTGTCTTGATAATCCTTGTTGCTCTTCTCACCAGATGGAGGGGAATCATTGAAGATTACATGAACACTTTCTTCCACACACTGAGTCATTTTATTGTAAACATTGTAAGCTTTGCTTTGAGAAGAATACCCCAGAAAAATTCCTTCATCACTTTTGGCGTTAAATTTTCCAAGCTGATCCTTTCCATTATTGAGAACATAGCACTTGCACCCCCAACGTTCTTAAGTGAGTGAGCTTGGGCTTCCTTCCATTTAGCAGCTCATAAGGAGTTTTGTTAAAGAAAGACCTGATCATGCACATGTTCACCAAGTAGCAGGCAGTATTTATGGCTTTTGCCCAGAAGTTTTTGGCTATCCCACTATCAATAAGCATTTTTCTAGTCATATCTTCAAGGGTTCTATTCTTTCTTTATACAACTCCATTTTGTTAAAAAGTTCAGGGGGACACCCTAAAGAAAAGATGTATAGTTGATAATATGGTCATAGGTCGGGGAGGATTTTATGCATTATCCGTTTATTTTTCCTTACTTTATCTAGTTCATTGATGCAAAAGGAGGAAAAATCAGCTTCCAAAAAGACTCCAAATTAGTCTTCTTGATGACTCGAACAATTTCTGGAATCACATCGATGAAATTTTTAACAACATTGGTGGTGCATTTTAAATAATTGTTTAGTTATTAGGTAGAGCGTAAAATATTTGCAAGTATAAGCAATGACAGTATTAATTATATAGTTTTCAAAATGTGAAAAATTGTTCGAGTATTGTTACGGTTTGTGACTGGCAATTTTCTTTTTTTTATAACTGTAATACTAATTGTAGTTTCCCCGTTAACTTTTAGTTCTACATTTATGCTATGCGATTGATAAACACTTTATGTTTAGAAAAATGAAGTACCACGTGTAGGCATATAAATTTTATTAAAATTAAATTCATAAAATAATTTGGATTATATTTTAAAATTCAAGGTATATTGATCCAAATAAATATTGTGGGTTAATATAATAGAATTAATTATATAAGTTAAATATATATGGGTTAAATATATAAGTCTTAATCCATTGGGCTAGCCCATTTAATTGGGCTACAAGTGTTAAGCCCACTTCATCAGGCCCAATATGCCATTTTCCTAGAGGCCCAGTTTGGTGCCACGTGTCAAATGACGTAGCACACCAAATCAAACGGAAGAGCCAATAGGATCATGCCACGTGTCAAAATGACAAGGCATGCCAAATCACATAAAAAGGCCAATGAAATCGCGCCACGTGTGCAAGTGATATGTTCTGGCCAATCAAATGCGGCGATGTCACGCTTCAATTTGATTGGTCGGAAAGAGTTTGTTCTTATCATAACTCTTTCCTCCCACAACTATAAATAAGGGTCTTCATAACTCATAAAAGGGACCAGAAGTTATAACAAGAAGCAAGAGAGGGTTCGTGGATCAAACACCGCAAATTTCTCTACAAGTTTCAAGCTTCAAACAATCAAGTTCAAGTTCAATAAATCAAGTTCAAGATCAAGAACGAAGAACAATTCAAGTATTCAAGATCAAGAACTAATTCAAATCAAATACAAGGCGTTCAAGATCAAGGCTACTTGTTCGTGATACAATTCGTGGCAACAATCAAAGTGTTCGCGATGGATAAATCAAATTCAAATTCAAGATCAAGCTCAAAGGCCCTTGAATTTATACTAGAAAAGTAGAATCAGAGAATTCGTAGAGATTGTAACGCTCAAATATTTGAAATCAAATACTACGATTGTTACGATATTTTTCGATCTTGATTTTATTTTTCGACGCAAATTCATTGTCTACAAATTCTGGCACGCCCAGTGGTACAATATCTACCTCTCATCTCAACTTTTCAATCATCAAAGTTCAAGAACAACGAAATGGATTCCAAGAAAATCAACTCAAGTTCAACTTCCGCCAAGGCTACTAATTCCAGGTTCTATGTTGATGTGGAAAACATACTCGGAGTTACCTTTGGAAGCTTTGGGACAGTTACGAGGAGCAAAGCAAGCTCTTTAGGACAACAAGCACCCCAAGTGTCGTCCGCATCTACCCCTGTTTTCGGATCTTCATCCTCAAAAGGAGCAAGATCTTTCACAAATGCACCGGAAGGAGGAAGCGGTGTTTCTAAAAAGATCAAGAAGACTCTTGCTCTGCTTGACCTCTCCGGATCCAAGCACTCTTCTGTGAAGGAAGATAATGACACTTCAAGTGATGGATCCTTCCCACTTACACCACAGAACATGAGCCAATCAAAGATCAACCTGTGTGAAAATCCGTGCTACTCCCCATCATCCACAACAATCATGCAAGCCATGGTGACAAACACTTCATTGTGGAGGAGCAGTTGGCAAACCTAACGGAAGCAATCGCTAGCTTGACCAAATGCAAGCAAAATCAAGATGCTAGAATTGACAAGCTAACAGACAGGGTCGGAATCTTGATGGAAGAAGAATCTACCCATGCACCTGGAAAACTCCCAGAAGTTCAACAGATTGATCCTCCCCCAATACAAGTTGCATCCAATAAGGCTATCCCTATCTCGTCTGAAGGGATGATTCCAATCGATCAACTGAAGGAGTTCATCGAAGGAACTATCAAAAGCAAGTACGAAGTTGCTAACAAGTCTCCCTTACATACGCGAAGCCGCACACTACAAGGACTAATATGTTGAAGATGCCTGCTGGCTATCAACCTCCAAAATTTCAACAGTTTGATGGCAAAGGCAATCCAAAGCAACATGTGGCGCACTTCGTTGAGACATGAAACAATGCTGGAACTTATGGAGATTACCTCATCAAGCAGTTTGTCCGCTCATTAAAAGGAAATGTTTTTTATTGGTACACGGACCTCGAGACTGGATCTGTTGATAGTTGGGATCAATTAGAGCAAGAATTCCTCAATCGCTTTTATAGCACGAGATGTACTGTGAGTATGATAGAACTCACAAATACTCGTCAACGAAAGAGTGAACCAGTTATCGACTTTATCAATCGTTGGATGAATGCAAGCCTTAACTGTAAAGACATGCTTAGTGAAGCCTCTGACATAGAGATGTGCATCCAAGGTATGCATTGGGTATTGCGTTACATCTTGCAAGGTATCAAGCCTAGCACATTTGAAGAACTTGCAACTCGTGCCCATGACATGGAGTTGAGCATGGCCTCCGCCGAAAATGAAAGGCTTCCCATCCATGAACCTCGCAAAGGGAACGACAAGCAAAAAGTCAGAAAATGGAGCAAGTTTGTACCAAGATCTGAAAATAAAGAAGCTATGAATGTCAAAACATCACCCTTGAAGTTCACGACAAAGGTGAGCAAGAAGCAGAGTATGAAATCCACTTCGTTTAAAGATAAGCCAAGTGGAAAGTTGACTCTAAAAGAAATGCAGGGGAAAGAGTACCCGTTTCTGGATTCTGATGTGCCAGCTATTTTTGAAGAACTCCTCGAGTTAAATCTCATTGAGCTTCCGGAGATGAAGCGACCAAATGAAGCTGGGAAAATTGATGACCCAAATTACTGCAAATATCATCGACTTGTGAGCCACCCTCTGGAGAAGTGCTTTGTCTTCAAAGACAAAGTTATGGACTTGGCTCGTGAAAAGAAGATCGTGCCTGAAGATGAGAAAGAAAGCGCAAACCAAGTTTCTATCACCTTTGGCTCATTCAGTCCGAATGAATTATGCGGTTTTAAAGAGAGTAAAGATGAAAAATTACTGGAAAACCACAAAGTTGAAGACCATCAACCTAAAGACGATGGAGGTTGGACGTTGGTGACTCGTCGTAGGTGCCACAAAAGGAGCCCACGAAAAGGATCAATGGAACAACCAAAAAGGAGCATTATGGTGAAAAGACCTAGGAGATGGAATCTAGTTAAGCATGTAAAGAGAACAAAAGTGGAGGTGCACCACCCTCAAAAGCCACGACATCCAGTGACCTTGGAGGAGTTTGTACCAAGTTGGTTCCGCATGAAGATTTCCCATGGGGGTATTGATGCCTCTTGTTTCCATACTGACAAAGGGAAATAAAAGAGTGATGACCTACCATTGACACCATCTTCGGAAAATCTCATCGACTCCACTCCTCAAGAAGTCAATGCTTGTGAGGAAAAAGTCACATTCACAAATGACGATCTTCTGCTAGGTGACACTCCTCATAACCGCCCACTGTACCTGGTTGGCTATATGCGTGATGAAAGGGGAAATCACATTTTCGTTCATGGAGGATCCTCAGTGAACATTTTGCCAATTCACACTGTGAAACAACTTGGTATTCCCATGAACGAACTCTCAGAAAGTCGTGTGATGATCCAAGGATTCAATCAAAGGGGGCAAAGAGCCATAGGCGTGATCAGGTTGGGAATCACGATTGAAGATATGCAATCAATTGCATGGATGCATGTGATCGATGCGAAGACTTCATAAAATAAACTGATCGTTAAATCCATCGTTACATAACAACGAAAAGTGTCACTTTATGTAACAACCGATCTGGTATGGCCGCCTCGTCACCTTCCTTTTTTCCCCTCTCATTTTGTCGTTTCTTATTATTAAATAAACTTATTTTGTCCTTTAACCTACATTTTTACATAAATTTACTCTCATATCATGCTTTTTCTTTATAATAATATCATAAATTTATTCAGCATACTGCTGGTGTGTCGCATTATGAAATGACGGCAAATGATATAATCTACTCAAATATTATATTTATTAAAATAATACAATAGTGGGACAGGGGCATGTACAGAAAAAAATTAAAATTTGTGGTGCACCAATTTTCAGCCTCCTGTTTAAATTGAGGTGTCTATCATAATAAAGGATTTTTTAGAAGCAAAATTTGCAGCCTCATAAGTCATACCTAATGGCCTTACGCAACAATGGCTTTGAATTTCAGCTCAGTACAGCCTCTGCAACCAAAACATCTCTGCTTTCTGATTCCTACCCATAAACATGATCCCTTTAAGCTGTTTTCCTTTCAAGGTTGGTCTGCTTCTTCCTTGAGAAGAGCTGCTCTTTCTGAAGAAGGGGATGGAAGAGTCACTGAAGAGGAGCTTCCCACTTACTCTGGTGTGCTTAGACTTCACTATTTGTTCTTTATATCATTTCTTCCTGTATTGTTTGATCTTAAATTCATATCGTAAACCACTAATATTCTTTATGGCATCTGAGTTCTGAAAGTTTTTAAGCTAATCATAGGGTGTGCCATTTCGTGTTATCCCGTGTGACATATGACAGCATGAGCCACATTTGTTCTGTTTAATTGTTGAACTTTTGCTGTTTTTTCTTTTAAATTTAAATTCAGGGTCATTATCTTCTGCTCGAACACAGCTAGATCTCTTGGAACAGCTTACTTCCAGCAGCTCAGCAGTTAATGGTATATGTTCTCCACTTTGGTTCTGTCTTTTTCCTGATTAGTAATGTGAGAATTTCATCAAACTGCTCTAAGAAAGTACATAAATCAGAATTTGCATCATCTACAAAAGTCAACTTAGACCAGCAATTTAACATTTTGTTATTTGTCGCTTGAATTATTTCCTTGTATTTATAGGAAAATCATAATCCTTATACGTTTAGGAAAACCCATTGTCATAAGGGGTCGTTTGGTAGGGCGTATAAGAATAATGTTAAATAAGGTGTATTAGTAATGCATGGGTTAGTAATGCAAGCATTAGTTATACATAGATTATTTCTTATGCATTATTTGGTGTGGTGTATAAAAAATTAAAATACATTGCATAATTTTTAAGAAAATTAATTGTTTACAAAAATGCCCTCCATATTCTTTAACTTTAAGGGACTTTAAGGATAATTTTGTCTTTAACCATGCTAATGCATGCATTAATAGCCTTTGTATTGCTAATGCCATGGTTTTCTATGCATCAGTTGTACATAGGATAATACCAAATAGGGTGTATAACTAATGCTTGTATTAGTTATACATAAGTTAAAAAAGTGTACCAAACGAGGTATTACTAATACACAGAGCTAATGCATGCATTATTTTCTCTAACACACTCTACCAAACGACCTCTTATTTGGAAAAGGAAAACCTATAGTCCTTGTCAGATTGGGAAACCTTTCTCTTATATGTTTGGGACCTTTTGGGATCTATATACAGGGGTTGTAGTTGGGGATCCTATAGATTGTACTGTGCTTTTCTTCTCTCATAGTGGAAAACTTTCTCTGCTTCTGCCCCGAGGATTAGGCTTAGCCGAACCTCGTTAAATCTTTGTGTTAATTTTTCTTCTCTATTTGCTTTGTGTGTGATTATGTGTTAGTTAACCCACGATATTCCGCAACACATTTGCATACATCTAGCTATTAAGCAAAAGCATCTAGATTATGATCATCGAAGCATCTGCGATTCCTTTCCTTCAAACTGCCCAAAATATACAAGCAGGAATTGTCTAGATGCTTTTGCGGAATATCGTGGGTTAACTAGCACATAATCACACACAAAGCGAATAGAGAAGAAAAATGGAGGTCTTCCTGGCCATATGGAGGTACTTTTGCACTTATCCTTCACTGACCTTGGTATTTCTGACTGTACTCGTAATGTGTTAACGAACATACTCCGGACTTCCCAGATGTATATACTATGTAGCACTTAATAATTTGGGAATTATACATCCTCCATACACATAGGGTACTAGTTGCACAATCTGTAGTTTTTTTTTTGTAAGTTATATTGTGTGAGACAGCTTCATGTAGAATCCATTAAGCATTCTGGTCTAGAGGGGATTCAGTTCTCTGTATCATCTTCTATTGTCATTCATTATCCCTTTCATTTGCTCAAAAAGTTATAGCAAGATTTCAAGTAAACTTGCCCATCTTTGCTTACTTTCGCCTTTCATTATCGAGACCTGAGTTACCCTTTAGTTATTCCTGACCATCGTTGACTTGATCCTTGGCCAGGTTATGAGAATGATAGTAGCTCTAGTAAACCTACAATTCGTGCTCAGCTCGCTAAGTTGGTTGGAGATCGAGATGATGACTTCAGCATTCCCTTGGGTAAGAATCTAAAGAAGGTCAGCGCCAAGTTCTTAACTGTTTCACAGAAGAGAAACATCAAAAGACAAGCCTACTTGAACGAAGTATCTCAGAGGAATGACTCAGTATTCTTTGCTACAATTGGAGCATTTGTCATCCTTCCACCCCTTGTCATTTTAGGAATTGCAATTGCAACAGGTTATGTGCAGCTATTTCCATGACTTGTTATAAATACTTTGTATAAAGATCCACTGTTTCTGTTACCAATATAGTGAAACTATATAAATTTGTGAAAGGCCTGTTTATTCTCGAGATGAATGGTCATTTGGAGTTGTACATTAACAGATTGTTGCTAGTAAAAGGTGATTGAATGGGCACTTTTCTCTCGCTTGAGTGTCTTTCGTTGTAGGTCTCACCACAAGACTTAGAGTTGGTTAGAACTAGCTGCATATGTTGAGATGGAGTTGGATATGCTTAACTTATTGAAATGTACGATACAAAATTTAAACCACAAATGTAAAAAGGCGGACACAAGATTCCTCATATTAATTGCTGTATACGATGCTCTACACTGATTGTACTACACAAAACTCTCATATTTGTTTGTGAAATTGTAACAAAATTGGAAAGAATTTACTGTTAGTAAAAAAAACAAAAAATTTAATGTTAGTGAAAGGCAAATTATTTGTTTGTCTGAAGTCTTAACATGGCTCTGCTGATGGCATGTATGACAAGTCATTTTTCTCGTTAGTTGGAGATGTTTCTTGATCCGTTGGTCGTACTGAATCATTGCCTACGGTCACTCCTGATTGCTTTATATAGTGCCATTTTTCTTGGAGTAGATAGATGAACGCGATAACAGCAACCTCAGCACTGAAAAGCCAGTTCCAAACACTGGTGCTTTTCATTGTTTTCGTGTGATAGGCCTGTAATCCTGTATATATGTTGACAATTCCCAGTAAAGTAACTGTGATTCCAATGAGCCAGTGGAAACAAAACCATGCACCCCTTCTTTTGCTTCCCCTGCAAAGGAAGAACAAGAAACATAAAGCTTTTATTCAATTGAATGAAGAGAAAATTCCATGGTGAAATCATGGTATGCTTTACTTGTCAGGCCGAAAAATCCCAGCGACTATTGGCAGCCATATGGCAACATATAGAGCTAAGCCAATCCTTTGGTGAGTATTGTCGAAAAAGTTCTCAAAGTTTATTACTGACAAGGTTGTTGCTGTTATTACAAGGATAACAGATAGTATCTGCCAAATAAGAAGAAATATTGATGTTAATATTTTGCACTACATTATTATGCAAACGGAAAAGGTCCAAATATGCCCTTGTACTATACGAAATTGAGCATATTTGCCTTTCGTTAATACCTTAGCCCATATATGCCCTTACCGTCACATAATTGGTCCATATATGCCCTTTTCGAAACGGAATCCACCCAAGCTAATTAAATCTTTCTTTAGTTGTATTAAAGTGTATTACAAACACTATCTCCTTTTTATTAGTACTTTTTTTTCCTTGTTGTTGTTGTTTATATCCGAGTTCCTCCACTGCCGATGCCTTCTCCATTTCCATACAATTAACAAAAGAGGTAATTGTTTGGGTGGATTCCGTTTCAAAAGATCAACTATGTAACGGTATGGGCATATATGGGCTAAAGTATTAACGAATGACAAATGTGCTTAATTTCGTATAGTACAAGGGCATATTTGGACTTTTTCCGTTATGTAAATCTATGTGGACTTTCTAAATAGAAGTAGACAGCTGTCAAGTATCCTATGTCAAAATAAACGGTTTTAACTAACATCATAATTAACTTGAATTGCGCTCATTTCTACATACTAAACTGATAGAGCTATTTGTAGTACTCAAATAAGAGACTTTATTAATCCTGTCTTTCCTCTGCCATCAAGCATTGATCACTGCTATCAACTTGAGGATAAATTAACTTACAATTACTTAATAACAAACTATGGGCTAGTTTAATTATTAGCAAATCTGTAATCATAGCTTTACTCTCTTTCAGTATCATTACAGGTGAAAAGTGGGGTACTTCTATATATCCAATAGACAAGATTCAAATTTGTAATAATAACTTTCAAGTAACTGTTGAGATACTGATTCTTATGCCAAAGAAAAGAATAGTATACCCTTCATTGACTGAATGGAGTTTATGACCCTTTCCACATTCACAGTGAAACAAAAGTTAAAGAAATTTTACCTGTAAAGAAGCATGAGTATAGAAAATAAGCTTTAGCCTTCTTCCACATTGCTGTTTATTTGACATTCTCATTACAAGAATCGCGATAGGCATCAAGAAACCCATAGAAGCCCATAGCAGAAATCCATGTAGGATAATTTGAAATGACAGCTTTGGACTTAACTGAAATTTGAGATAGATAATTAGTTGCAACCCTACAAATATACGGGAAATTACATAACAATAGCTTGAAATTGTCTACTGAGATGGTTCGATCAAGTTTACTTTTTCGTGATAGAGGAAAAGATAAAGTTGAAAGATAGAGAATAGGAGATGTAAATGTGAATAACCTCAAGGACTTTGTGATCACTGCATTCATGAATAATCTTTTTTGTGTGCTTTTGAGTTGAACTGACTAATGGTAGAAGAGCAAAAATGAGAATCGCCACGTGAAGTATGAGTTTCTGCATGGGCAGTATGGTGTTTTTACTCATACTCCTATGTTTCTAATGCTACAAAACTTTGTGTTGATGAAGAGAGGAAACAACTGAGAAGAAAAAGAGAGCACCACCAGAAGGCAAAAGCTATTGAGCTTAACTTGTTATAACCTGCTGTAGGCTCAGGTACATTGCTTTCTCTTCAACTGCAATGGCCAATTAAACTTTAGCACAAAATAAAACTACACACTTTGTCTAAAGAGTAAAGACATTGTAGAAAAACAAGTATTTCCTTTCTAAGCAGTGTTATCCTCAATTCTAGAAAGAAGCCAAAGTGAAATGCTAGCTTTTGACAAATTCACAATGCTTTGGCATAGTGTTTTTATAGTGCACATTTTTATATTGAGGAAAAGAAAGTAAGGAAATGGGAGTTAGGCTGTGATTTCAACCTTGTGGGGACTCTATGACAGGCTTTTCTTTTTAATGGAGAGAATGTGGGATTTCAGAGCAGAAGATAGCCAGAATGGGAGGACAAATTTCAAAAAAAATATCAAGTATAGTTGACAAAATATATGTACAATTTTAGTCTCTACTTACCCACTACTGAGCAGGAGCATGGTCACTAGTATAACTAAGCATTTTCCTATTTTGGGTGTTTGCTTTTGAAAATGCACAAAACTTGAATCCTTTAAACCATCGGACAATTAACAGTTTAGTGTATTTGTTAAGTTGGTAAACCACAAATATTATTCTGTTCTGAAACAAATTCACTGAACTTGTTAATTTAGCAATGCACGTAATACGTAATTTATTTATCAGCTAATTATAGAGACCTTTTGCTGGCCAAAGAGAATTATATCGTGTGAGAATTTAAAAGAACACAAGTATAAGACAGGTAGACCATGACATGCAACTTTATGCAGTAGATTTTAGAAATGTGATTGCTGAATAAGCTTTTATTGTAATGGCCCCTCCATTATCATATACTTGCAATCATTTTCTGTATCTAATCATGACAGTTTTGGCCTACTTACGTGCTTCATATATCTTGGAATCAGGGGCGGATTTAAGGGTGCGAGGGTGTCCACCGGACCCCCTTCGCCGAAAAATTACACTGTATATATAAGGTAATATTTGATTTTTTCCTTTTTATATATTATTTTGAATTACTTTCACACAGCCCAAAAGCACGGCTTAGTGGTCAATGGGATTCAAAACTATTATGAGGTCATTGGTTTCATTCTATATAGCTACAATCTCTTTAAATTTTTAATTATTCCTTTTTTGAACCCCTTAGTAGAAGCCCTGCCTCCTGCCACTGTTTGTAACTATTAGCCTTGGACCACAGCCAATAAAAGAAAATTAGAGTCCGTCTAACTAACAATGTACTGTAGTTTAGAGTAAGCAAATGTTTAAGCCTGCAATCTTGGTTTTAGAATATGAAGTGACTAGGAGGTCCCTATAGAGCAGGAGTTGGCACATGGGAGCCAATGATGCCAATTTACCCAAAGTGGTTAACATGTCACATGTAATCCAAGCACAACCGTCCACCTTGGTTTGATAACGTTAAAAGCAAATTGCAATCAAAAGCTTAGGTAGTTTCTCAGCTGAATAAGATTAGTAATTGAGAAGTAGTTAAGGGTGTGGTCTAATGGTCAATGTTAAAATGGACAATGCGAGCCTAAGGTTTAGATTCATTTAAGACAAACGACGTGCCGTGATTTCTACTAACCTATCTAAATCGTGATATTTGAAGGGGGCCTTGGCGTAACTGGTAAATTTGTTGTCATGTGACCAGAAGATTATGGGTCCGAGCCGTGTAAGCAATCTCTTGCAAAAATACAGGGTAAGACTGCGTAGTGCGTATAATAGACCCTTGTTGTCCGGCTCTTCCCCGGCGCATTGTGGGAGCTTAGTGTACCGGACTGCCCTGTATCTAAATCATGATAAATAGAATTATCTTATACCTATGATGGTGGAAGTGTGATGACCCAAAAAGGTCATCCCTTGTTTTATAAGTCAAAATTGTGTTTCGAGGCCTTGAAAACCTCTTTTTGTTTCACCTCGTTTTGCATGCGCAGTCTGAGCGTATATCCAGAAAACTTTTATATGAAAAATTGAGAAAAATGCTAATTTTTGCCTTTAAAATTGAATATAAGTTGACTTTGGTCAATATTTTGGGTAAACGGACCCGGGCCCGGGACTTGGGTGTATGCCCGGAATCGAATTCCGAGGTCCCAAGCCCGAGAAATGAACTTTTGAAAGAAATTATTTTTCTGAAAATATAAGAGTTTTTGGGAATTTGGTTATATTTGAAATTTATGGTATCGGGCCCGTATTTTGGTGAGCCCGATACAGGTTCAATATGATATTTAAGTTGTGTCTGTAAAATTTGGTAAGAAACGGAGGTCGTTTGACGTGATTCGGACCCGTAGTTGTGAGATTTGAAACTTTGAAAGTTTTGAGACTTCTCTTTGATTCATATGCTAAATTCGTTCTTTAAGATGTTATTTTGGCGATTTGAGCGCACGAGTAAGTCCGTAGGATATTTTTAGGGTGGTGTGCATGTTTGGTTTGGAGCCCCGAGGGCTCGGGTGAGTTTCGGGTAGGTTTCGTGGTGTTTAGACTTAGAAAAAACACTGTTGGTGCACCAGTTCTGGTGTGCCCGCACCTGCGAGCCTAAGGCCGCAGGTGCGAGCGGAAGCCCGCAGATGCAACCAATCCGCAGGTGCGGTCCTTGTCTGCGCAGACGCGCATCCGCAGATGCAGATGACTTTTCGCAGGTGCGGCCCCCAGTGGGGCTGTCCATTTCTGCATGTGCGATCAATTTTTCGCACCTACGAGTGTGACCCAAGCAGTGAAGTTTTAAAAACAGTAGCAAAAACGGGATTTCTTCAAAACTTCATAACTTTTTCTCTAAAACCCGAACTTGGACGATTTTTGAAGAGGGATTTCACCACAAAATCATAGGTATGTGTTCTTAGACTTGTTTTCTTCAATTTTCATTAACACCCATTAGATTTCTAGGCCTCAATCATGTTCTTAAGGGTAGAAAATTGGGGATTTGGGTAGAGTTAGGGCTTTTTGAATAATTGGAATTTAGACCTCGTTTTGGGGTCGGATTCCGAAACTAATTACATATTCGGATTCGTGGGTGAATGGGTGATAGGGTTTTAGTCCGAACCTCGCATTTTGACCAAGCGGGCCCGGGGTCGATTATTGACTTTTTGGGAAGAATGATAAAAACCTTATAATTAAGCATTAGGGTTGAATTATTTAGCATGTATTGATATTATTAAGCTGATTATGTTTAGATACAATTGAATTGGAGGCGAATTCGAAAGGGAAAGCGGTAATTGAGGCTTGAGTTTGGTCGTGGAATTTGAGGTAAGTGTTTGGCCTAACCTTAGCTTGAATAAGTGTTGTGTCCTATTTGCTATGTGTTAATATCATGTTCAATGTATAGGTGAAGTGACGAGTATCTATACGTTGGTGTCTGTAGACGCGTAATTTTTTACTCTCCCAGAGATTTTATACATTTTAGCGTTTAATATTTAGTTTAGGCCTAATATCGTCATTTTAGCTAGTTTTAACTCTTTTACTTTATTTTAAGTACAAAAAATACAAAAATACAAAAATGAGTTTAATTATAATATTTAATTAATTAAGTTTTAATTAATATTTTAGAATTATAAATTTTGTATCATTTTTAAAAGGAAGAGTAAGTTTTTGGGTTGTAAAGTCCATTTTCTGGTATTTGGCCCCAATTTCAAAAGCCCATTCCCCTTAGCCCAATACCCACTAACCTAACCCTAAAACCTATACTACTTCTTCTTAAATACTACACCCTAACATTAGGAAGACTAGACATTAGACCATTTAACAAAATATACACCCTACAACACGACACCTTAAAAAAAACGTACAGACCAAAAAAAGAGGTTTGCCCTAACCTTCCGCAGCCGCCTCCTCCATCTTCAACCTCACACCATCTCCGACCACCCGTTCTTCAACTTGATCAACCAAACAACACCCATCAGGACATTTTGAGAACCTTAGGAAAAACCATAGCTAACACCTTCAGACATCAGGGACGAAGAGAGTAACAAAAAAGAGCCTCTCAGCCCTCCTCCCAACCAGCGCTGCCACTCGCCGGCCGACTACCGCCTCCCTCCATCAAAACCAGCCCGTCCCAAGATCAACAGCAAACTCGTCGAAAATCGGGCACAAGAAAACGCCCGCCGACAGCCATCCACCATAGCACGAACAACCACCAAACAACCTCGAGTTCCGTCCGTCGAGTTCGTCGCTGTCGTCGGGTCTGCGGTTAAAGATTAATCAGTTTGTTCTGGGTCTTTGTTCAATTTTCTGATTGTTCGCTTCGCGTCGACATAATTGCTCGATTCAAAGTGTTAAAGAGAAATCGTTTCCCAATAAAAGGTCCACTTCTCAATTTTCATTCTTATTTCATTTTTGTTACAATAGCTTGGTGAGCGTGTTGGTTGATTTGTGATTCTTGATTGTTTGAACAACATATCTTAGTTTTCATATAAATTGTCTTAATTTCCATTGTGATATGTGTAGTCTTGGTTCTGTAATAAATGTTTTTTAATTGTTAGATGATTTAAGGTGGCAAATCACTGGATCGTTTTAGAATCTTTAGCGACATCTGTTTGAAATTTTGGTGATTGGGGATTATCAGTAAATTAAAATTGGTATGCATTTTGGTTTAAAAATATTCATTGATGTTGGACTTCAGATAATCTTTCTTGTTGTCGTGATTATGGGTACGGTTCCCGTGTCATAGTCATGATACGCTTAACTACTAAAATACAGGGTTACATTTATGTGACCCGGCCACAGTTTAAGTTTAATAAAATAAACATATTGTGGATTGTGGGTACGGTTCCCGTGACATAATTCGCAATGTGCATAATACCGTAAGTCAAAGTTCGGGGTGTACATTTTATGTGACCCGGCCACAGTTTAAGTTTAATAAAATAAACATATTGTGGATTGTGGGTACGGTTCCCGTGACATAATTCGCAATGTGCATAATACCGTAAGTCAAAGTTCGGGGTGTACATTTTATGTGACCCGGCCATAACTTTGTTTAATGTTAAAAACATAATATGTCATAAATCACGGGTATATTTCATGTGGCGCGGTTTGCAACGTACACAAAAACAAACGAGTGTGCGATATCGCGATTTGTTCAAATTAATTCTATAAATATTAAAAGTGGTTCAAATGCAATAGGTTTAGATATGTTTTAAAATCGGATAAATAGGCCAATAATAATAGTTGAGCGACCGTTCTAAAATTACGGAATCCGAGAATGCCTAACACCTTCTCTCGGGTTAACAGAATTCCTTACCCGGAATTCTGTGTTCGCAGACTATAAAACAGAGTCAACTTTTCCTTGATTCGGGATTTAAACCGGTGAATTGGGACACCATAAATTATTACAAGTGGCGACTCTGAATTTTAAATAAAATAATCTCATTTCGATTGTCACTTAAATTGAAAAAAACTCCTTTATACCCTTCCGGGGTAGTAAAATGGAGGTGTGACAGCTCTGGCGACTCTGGTGGGAAAAAGAACCCTGAATCTCTAGTTCGGGGTTCAAGAATTCGAGCTTAGAATAATTGTTATATGTTGACTTTATTTATTACCTGATTTTATTTACATGTTTGGGCCTAATGTGCTAAATGTTGCTTTTACTGCTTTGATATTATTTGAATTGTATATAAACTGCTATGAAATCCCTCTCTTCTATCTTTTGAGGAGTGCACGCTGGCGTGACTTCTTTCTGTTAGTGTCATATTCCAATTTAGAACGAGGTTCAGACAAGTTGCAAAGCCGGATGATCTTTTGGTTACCGGTACGCTACCCCCCTCCCCCCCGGCTCGAGTCGTCCGCTCGGGTAAGCCAGGTCTAGAATAAAACCCCAGGATTTAAATTTAGAATGACATAACCTCATGCCGGATCCCTAGTAGGAACGATTATTTGCATCATGTGCATTTGGCTTAGGGGACTCAACACAGGGGTTGGGTCCGTCTAGGACAGGTGTACCCAAAAATAAAGACCATTTTGATGCATTTTATGTGCTACATGTTGTATTTTTCGAGGGTAAAAGGCGTCATTTGGCGGACCAATGATGGTTGAGGGCAAATAAGTAAGAAAAGAGGGCTAAGTGTGAAAATGAAGCAAGTGGGGCTAATTATATATTTCTTTCGCAAATTTATTTATTTATTTATTTTCTTTCAAGAAAAAGACCCAAAAAAATGAAAGTGAAATAAAAAAAAAGATTTTGCACTTTCCCTTCATTTTGTTATAAAAAAAAAGGAGAAAAAGAAAATTCAAAAAGATTTTACATGTTTTCATCATTTTCAAAACAAAAAAGACAAAATGTGTTTTTTTTACACATCATTATTTTCTTTCTTTTAAATTCACTCTCGTGTCCAATTTGCTCGAACTACGCAAACCTGATTCTCGCCTTTCGAGGCGTGATGCGTAGGCAACCCACATAGGGTCCGGTATTCTTAATGAGTCTTAGGTCCATGGCTTCGCGGGGTCTTAGCCAAATTTTGCATGTTTAGCCTTTTGTTTTAGCCACATAAGCTATTTTTATAAAATGAGTCGTTTTTGCAAAGTAATTTTTCCATGTCTTTGCAGTCACCTTTGTTGAGTTTGCACCAATAGCACCTTTGGCCACGTAGGTCATTTTTGCAAAAATAGCTCAATCATGTCTTGCATGTGTCCAGTAGGAGGTGTTGTGGCGTCGCATTGCGTCTCAAGTCAATAACTCTATTTGGTCTTATTTTTCTCATATCAGGTGTGGATTTGCTTACCAGAGCATGACAGATACCCCAGGGCCATTCCAGTCAGGACCGTTGCATACACGAGCTGCTTGAAGAAACTTTTTATTTTTTTTTAAGTCTATTTCATGTTGTTTGTTAATTTTAGTCTTGAACAGTAGTATCGAGTTTGTCAGTCTAGTTAAGATTGTCAAGTATTTTGTTATAGTACTTCCTATTTTGTATCTGGAAAAAAAAGTTATAAATGAAAAATCCAAAAGATTTTTGTTTTTATTAGTTTATTTTATCAATTATTTTTTGGGAACTATGCTTGGTCTGATTCATGTGGAACATGATACGTAGGCAACCTACATAGGGTTCGATCAAATCATTTTTAAAATTAAAAAAAATGAAAAAAAGAAAAGAAAGAAAAAGAATGTATTTGTGAGATTTGAAGGTGAGAGAAAGAAATTAGTGATAGTTAGAAAGAAAAGTTGAGGAAGAAAAATGAGCAAGCCAAGGAGTGCTAGTAAAGAAAGAAGAGAAGATTGAAATGAACAAAATTGGGATGATGCCAAATGACCTTTTGACCCTCGAAGTCATTCATGAACCATTAATTATTGCTAGGTGCCTTGCACGCAATGTGATATTTCTATATGATAAATGCCCTAACGCTAACATGTTGGCTTTGTTTTGCTCCTCTTTGGTATTGTAATTGTTATCATAACAGAGGGTGGTTAGTTTGTGGTGAGTCATCCGTACAACACAAAGTCAGAAAGCAAGGTGGTCATGACTAGAAAAGACTTGGCCACAGAAGTTGTGGACCCGCCGAAAAATTATTAAATCTGAATCGGAATTAAGAGAAGAGGTCTTAAGGTTGAAAGGACAGGTGGCCGAAATATACCAAGCTTGGATTAGTGGGCGTCCTTCACCATTATTTCCCACTAAATACACCGAAAGCCTCGCCATAATTCCACCACTATCACAAATCCAGATTTCCACTGCTGCTGATATCTCCCCACAACCTTTTCACACTCCACCTCCCAAAACCACCTCCACCCCATATCCCGCTCCTTTTACCACTCATGTTTTATAGCTCCTCCACCAGCTACTCTTCCTCGTCCCTCTAGCGAGATTGTGTTCAAAGTCCCTAATGCCCAACGCTATGCTCCAGAGCCAATTTTCAAGGTCTCAGATCCTTACTCTTATGCTCCCCATTTGGAGCCTCCCGGTGAAACTGAAAAGCTTGCTAAGACATTGGGGCAGGATGAGATATCCAGAAAGCTGAAATATATTTGTCTATCTACGGGGTTTAAAATGCCAAAGTTTAACTTATATGATGGGAGGGGAGATCCAGTAGCCCATCTGAAAGGTTATTGTAGTGAAATGAGGAGTGTTGGCCGGAATGATGAATTATTGATGGCGTATTTCAGTTAGAGTTTGAGTGGAGAAGCCTTGGAGTGGTATACTCGTCAGGATGTCAGTAAGTGGCATGCATGGGATGACATGGCTCAAGATCTTGTTCGGCACTATCAGTACAATGTAGACATTATCCCAGACTGCTCCTCCCTATCTCAGATAGAAAAGAAACCCGAGGCAAGTTTCGGGGAGTTTTGGCTCAAATGGAACGAACAAGTTGCTCAAGTCAGTCCTCTGATTGATAGAAAAGATGTTGTTAAGCCCCGCCAACGACAGGATCTAATGGGCATCCCTTCTGAATGCTTTTAGCCTCAATACCGACCCCATGAATATCCCTGAGCTCCACATAATCCACCCCAGTATTATCCTCCGAATAACTTCCGGTCATCTATCCAACCACTGGATCACTCCCTAGGGTGAGCACCAACATCCCAAAATTCTCGTGCGCCTTCACAACAATTTCAGGCACCCAATAACCCTAAAAACATAGGCATGGAGGGGCACAAAGGTTGAAAGATAATTTTACACCAATAGGAGAGTCCTATGCAAGCTTGTTTGAAAAATTAAAGCATTATGACATGATTGCACCTATTCCACCAAATCATGTGGACCCATATGCAAGAAGTTTTGACCCTTCTAAAAGGTGTGAATATCATTCCAATGCCTAGGGGCACAATGTTGAAGATTGTCGTGCTTTGAAAAGGGAGATAGAAAGAATTATTCAAGAAGCGATAATTGTGGTCCAAGGTAATAATACCCCAAGTGTCACACATAATCCTCTACAGGTACATGGCAACGCACAAATTGTCGAGATGTTTTGCAATGACGAAGGGTTAATCAAAGGAGTCAATGAGCCATTTGGTGAAGACAATGTGATTGAAGTTGGTGAAGGTCCCAGTAATTTTGATGTGCAACTCAGTGGATAAGGTCTCAAGCTTATTAATTAGAAAGCACCTCATTTCCTCGTCGGGAAGGAGTCTTGGCAGTTCATTTTGACTTCTTTTCTGCTATTTGGTTATTTCGGGGTTGTAACCCAGATTATATCTTGTTTGTTTTGGTGATTCAAACCCTTCCATCCTCTTTTGCTTATCTCTAGGAGTCTTGTTAGTTAGTTTTGTGCCTCTCAGTTTGTCATCTAGGTTTGTTTCGGTTTTGTTCAAACCCTTCCATCCCTTGGTCAAATGAGATTTTGTTTTTGTTATTTGCAGTCTTCGTTTAGTTCTTTTCTTGTATATTGTTCGTTTCAGGCCAGTTCTAGTGACATGACATGCATGCGGAGTTTTTAGCCAGATCTTGAAAGCCAATCTAATCATGGAATAATGAAACATGGTTTTGAATATGATAAAAGATGCGTTTGAGGAAACAAGTAAAGATTCACACATGTTGAGATAACTTGAAGCTTGAATTGAGTGAAATTGAGGCAATTAGTATGGGAAATCAAGAGGTTGATAAACGCATACAACAAGGGAGTGTCTCTCAAATAGTTTGAGGTAGATTAGTCAGTGTTGAAATACATTATTTCACATCAAGCTGAAGCTAAAGGCAAGTTCTCCACAAATTGGCAGGGGTCGTTCAGCGTAACGAGAGTGTTGTCCAATGGTGCTTTGTATTTAACAGATATAGAAGGTAACTGTGTAGATATGACTATCAATTCTGATGCAGTCAAAAGATATTATGCATGATTTCTTTGGTTTTAATTGTGTTTGTTTATATTTGGCATGTTTTGAAGATTGGAATGACGAAGGCAGTTTATTCTGCTATCTAAACACTTCACCCTTTGTTATCCCTTTGAGCCTTATATATTTTCTTTCATACCTCTCTTTTGGAATCAGTAGCAAAGTTCAGAAACACGGACACAAAAGGTAAATAAAGAAGGAGAAGAGGAAAAGATAAGAGAAAAAGAGAAAGAAAAGAATGAAAAAGAGTGAAGAAAAAAGAAAGAAGAAGAAAAAAAAGAGAAGAAAAGAAAAGAAAAGAGAAAGAAGAGAAAAAGAGAAAAGTAACAACAACAAATCAATTACTATGACATGAACTACGTTCGACCTGATTCCTTTTAAGGATACGTAGGCAGCCTCACGGTTCGGTCCCATCCAAATAAAAATTCAAAAGCCCCCAGGCAAAGAAACTGGTGCAGAAGTTGCGGCTATATAAAAGATCTGATTCCAAAAGTTGTAATTGTGAACCCACTCAATTTTTGTTTTGAGCCTTTATACTTTCTTTCTAACCTCATCCAAAAGCCCGCATTACGGTCCAAAGGAAGACCTTCCGACCAATATTTGAGAGTGCCAAGTCAAGCGAGACAGAGGTATGATTCACACTAGGGGCAGCACTCTGTGCCGCACAAAGGAAAAATGAATAAAATGAGAGAGTCTTATTGGTGAAAACCCTCATGGTCACCGTAAGACGATGGTGAGTTGAGAGAAAATTTAAAATGAGAGAGTCTTATTGGTGAAAACCCTCACGGGCACCCTAGGACGACGAAAAGATGAGAGAAGTCAAAATGAGAGAGTCTTATTGGTGAAAACCTTCACATGCACCATAAGGCGACAATGAGTTGAGAGATGAACAAATGGGAGAGGTCCGTTGGTGAAAACCCTTCAGGGCACCGCAAATCGAACAAGGTCAGTGACTTGGCGAAGAGATTGGGTTATGGAGATCCCGGGCATAAGATATGACAACTGAAAGTTGATTGGTTGGACAGGCTGGGCTGATTAATCCGAAATGCATGTCATGATCATTGGAGTCAGCCGCTTCACTCAGATAAGTCTTTTTTCCATTCTTCTTCACATAGGTATCTTTGTTCAAAATTTTCCTTCGTTCTTTCTGCCAAAAATCACTTCATCGCGCTCTTTGAGTCTATCTTATGAGTCTCTTTCGAGTTAGACCTTGTTGAACAAGCAGGAAAGAATTCCAAAGCCTACTGCCAGCTTTTAAATTGCACAAAGCGGAGTTCGGCCAAGCACATCACAAGTGACATGATTCAGAATGAGCAGTATGGTGATAACTGAAGTTCAGGTGATAAGGTGATTCTTGAATTTCAAGGAAATACAAAGATTCAACAACTTTCAGAATGAAAACACAAGGCAACAAGTGAATGTAAGAGATCCAGGTCATTCAGAGGTTCTGTGGTCCAATTTCGATCAAGAGGTCAAACAATTCCTTGCTAGCCCGAGGCAGCTAATCAGGATGAAGCATGGCAATGGAAGAAGCAGACACTCAGCAATGATGCCACAAACTAACCACCACATTTTTAAACTAACAAGATTTTTTTTATCTGAAATAGGGGCAAGTAAATTTGTCTGATTTGCAGGGACCCACCATGAGGAAAGCATGGTTCAGGGGAAAGGCATTTTGTTCTTTCTGTGGAGATCATCCAAAAAAGAGAGCATGGCTCAGGTAAGTACATTTTAAGTTTTCAAGAACCTCCTAGATAATGGGATTTAGTTTACAAGTTCATAGGACCTCCTGGATAATGGGATTTAGTTTTCGAGTTCTCAAGACCCGCCTAGATAATGGGATTTAATTTGAAGTTTTCAGGACCCTTATGGATAATGGGACTTAGTTAAAACTCAAAACATCCACGAGCAACAAGATCTAGCATAAGCTCTACCTTGAGGAAATACACTTGGTGTCAAAGTTTTCATTCTTAAGATGAGATTCAATTTGAAATTTTCAGGACCCTCCTGGATAATGGAATTTAGTTTAAACTCTTAGAGATTTTGGGTAACATGATTCAACTAACACTCACAAATGTTCCTAGTACAAACTGGGGCAGAAAATTTTCTTTGTTTTGTATGTTTTGTTGTGACTGCAGGCACCCACCGGGAGAACAGGGTCAACGTTCGGTTTACATTTTCAAGTTCAAGAGGCATCAAGAACCCGCCTGAAGAACAGGGTTAGTGTTTAAATTTCAACATCCTAGTTCAAGAAGCATCAAGAGAGCCCACCTGAAGAACGGGGGAAACTTTCAATCTTCAAGTCAGAGAGGCATCATGAGCCCGCCCGAAGAACATGTTTACAACTTCAAGTCATAGAGGCATCAGGAGGATCCCGCCTGAAGAATAGGGTCAACTTTCAATTTCAAGTTAGAGAGGTGTCAGGAGAATCCCGCTTGAAGAACAGGGTCAAATTTCAGATTACAAGTTCAAGTCAGAGAGGCATCATGAGCCCCCCTGAAGAACGGGGTCAATATTCAGTTTTCAAGTTCGAGTTTTGGCAATCAGGCGCCCACCTGGAGAACAAGGGAATACAATTCAAGTTTTTGGTAATCAGGTGCCCACCTAGAGAATAAGGGAATACAATTCAAGTTTTTGGTAATCAGGCGCCCACTTGGAGAACAAGGGAATACAGTGCAAGTTGGGGAAATCAGGCGCCCACCTGGAGAACAAGGGAATACAGTTAAAGTTTTGGCAATCAGGCACCCACCTGGAGAACAAGGGAATACAATTCAAGTTTTGGTAATCAGGTGCCCACTTGGAGAACAAGGGAATACAGTTCAAGTTTTGACAATCAGGCGCCCACCTGGAGAACAAGGGAATACAGTTAAAGTTTTGGCAATCAGGCACCCACCTGGAGAACACGGAAATACAGTTCGAGTTTTGGAAATCAGGCGCCTACATGGAGAACAAGAGAATACAATTCAAGTTTTGGTAATCAGGTGCCCACCTGGAGAACAAGGGAATACAGTTCAAGTTTTGACAATCATGCGCCCACCTGGAGAACAAGGGAATACAGTTAAAATTTTGGCAATCAGGCACCCACCTGGAGAACAAGGGAATACAGTTCAAGTTTGTGGAAATCAGGCGCCCACCTGGAGAACAAGGGAATACAGTTCGAGTTTTGGCAATCAGGCGCCCACCTGGAGAACAAGGGAATACAATTCAAGTTTTTGGCAATCAGGCGCCCACCTGGAGAATAAGGGAATACAGTTAAAGTTTTTGCAATCAGGCGCCTACCTGGAGAACAAGGGAATACAGTTCAAGTTTGTGGAAATCAGGCGCCTACTTGGAGAACAAGGGAATACAGTTCAAGTTTGTGAAAATCAGGCGCCCACCCGGAGAACAAGGGAATACAGTTCAAGTTTTGGAAATCAGGCGCCCACCTGGAGAACAAGGGAATACAGTTAAAGTTTTGGCAAATAGGTGCCCACCCGGAGAACAAGGGAATACAATTCAAGTTTTTGGCAATCAGGCGCCCACCTGGAGAACAAGGGAATACAATTCAAGTTTTGGCAATCAGGCGCCCACCTGGAGAACAAGGGAATACAGTTCAAGCTTTTGGCAATCAGGCGCCCACCTGGAGAACAAGGGAATACAGTTCGAGTTTTGGCAATCAGGCCCCCACCTTGAGAACAAGGGAATACAATTCAAGTTTTGGCAATCAGGTGCCCACCTGGAGAACAATGGAATACAGTTAAAGTTTTGGCAATCAGGCACCCACCTGGAGAACAAGGGAATACAATTCAAGTTTTTGGAAATCAGGCGCCCACCTGGAGAACAAGGGAATACAATTCAAGTTTTGGTAATCAGGTGCCCACCTGGAGAACAAGGGAATACAGTTCAAGTTTTGACAATCAGGCACCCACCTGTAGAACAAGGGAATACAGTTAAAGTATTGGCAATCAGGCGCCCACCTGAAGAACAAGGGAATACAGTTCAAGTTTTGGCAATCAGGCGCCCACCTGGAGAACAAGGGAATACAATTCAAGTTTTGGTAATCAGGTGCCCACCTGGAGAACAAGGGAATACAGTTCAAGTTTTGGCAATCAGGCGCCCACCTAGAGAACAATGGAATACATTCAAGTTTTTGGTAATCAGGCGCCCACCTGGAGAACAAGGGAATACAATTCAAGTTTTGGTAATCAGGTGCCCACCTGGAGAACAAGGGAATATAGTTCAAGTTTTGGAAATCAGGCGCCCACCTGGAAAACAAGGGAATACAATTCAAGTTTTGGTAATCAGGTGCCCACCTGGAGAACAAGGGAATATAGTTCAAGTTTTGGAAATCAGGCGCCCACCTGGAAAACAAGGGAATACAATTCAAGTTTTGGTAATCAGGTGCCCACCTGGAGAACAAGGGAATACAGTTAAAGTTTTGGAAATCAGGCACCCACCTGGAGAATAAGGGAATGCAGTTTCAAGTTTTGGTAATCAGGCGCCCATCTGGAGAACAAGGGAATACAATTCAAGTTTTTGGAAATCAGGCGCCCACCTGGAAAACAAGGGAATACAATTCAAGTTTTGGTAATCAGGCGCCCACCTGGAGAACAAGGAAATACAGTTCGAGTTTTGGCAATCAGGCGCCCACCTGGAGAATAAGGGAATACAGTTTCAAGTTTTGGCAATCAGGCGCCCACCTGAAGAACAAGGGAATACAGTTCAAGTTTTGGCAATCAGGCGCCCACCTGGAGAACAAGGGAATACATTCAAGTTTTGACAATCAGGCGCCCACCTGGAGAACAAGGGAATATAGTTCAAGTTTTGGAAATCAGGCGCCCACCTGGAGAACAAGGGAATACAGTCCAAGTCTCGACAATCAGGCACCCACCTGGAAAATAAGGGAACCCATTTCAGAATTCTGTTAGCAACAATAGAAGCTCGCCCAAGAATGCGAGTCGACAATACGAGATGATCAACAGAAGTAGTCTCAATCTGAAATAAAAGAAGAAAAACAAAAAGAAGTATCCAAGTGCAGAAGCGGAGATAAGATATGGATTGCTCAAGACATGACTGAATCACAAGCTTTGCATGTCCCGTCGTGCTTCGTCGAAGCCGTGGAAGAATAAATCAGCACCTGCAACTAGCAAGTGCCAATGTTCAAATTTAAAGTCTGCATGAAGACCATTCAAGACTCAAGATCAAGCTTCAGAAGACTTATAGATATGAATCTTGTAACTCATAGTTGACAGGTTTAGTTAGTCTTTTTCATTTTTGATTTTGATGTACAAGGCAGCGGACCGGAACTTCGACGGAACGGAACCTCAATCGGCTTTTCACCTCGGTATACTCCATCACTCTTCCTACCTTTGAACTACACGTGACCTGATTCCTTTATAGCCAAGGATATGTAGGCAGCTCAGATACTAGGGCTCGGTCACATTCTCCTTTTCTTTAAGTTTTTGGTCTATCTAAATAAGGGTCGGGTAAAAAAAACCCGTCTAGTCGTTCTTTGTCTGAAAACTCTTCGTGTTTCCAGCCAAAGAGGGGCAGCTGTAGACACGTAATTTTTTACCCTCCCAGAGATTTTATACATTTTAGCGTTTAATATATATTTAGGCCTAATATCGTCATTTTAGCTAGTTTTAACTCTTTTACTGTATTTTAAGTACAAAATTAAAAAAATACAAAAATGAGTTTAATTATAATATTTAATTAATTAAGTTTTTAATTAATATTTTAGAATTATAAATTTTGTATCATTTTTAAAAAGAAGAGTAAGTTTTTGGGTTGTAAAGTCCATTTTCTGGTCTTTGGTCCCAATTTCAAAAGTCCATTCCCCTTAGCCCAATACCCACTAACCTAACCCTAAAACCTATACTCCTTCTTCTTAAATACTACACCCTAACATTAGGAAGACTAGACATTAGACCCTTTAACAAAATATACACCCTACAACAGGACACCTTAAAAAAAACGTACAGACCAAAAAAAGAGGTCTGCCCTAACCTTCCGCAGCCGCCTCCTCCATCTTCAACCTCACACCATCGCCGACCACCCGTTATTCAACTTGATCAACCAAACAACACCCATCAGGACATTTTGAGAACCTTAGGAAAAACCACAGCTAACACCTTCAGACATCAGGGACGAAGAGAGTAACAAAAAAGAGTCGCCCAGACCTCCTCCCAACCAGCGCTGCCACTCGCCGGCCGACTGCCGCCTCCCTCCATCAAAACCAGCCCGTCCTAAGATCAATAGCAAACTCACCAGAAATCGGGCACAAGAAAACGCCCGTCGGCAGCCACCCACCATAGCAGTTACCACTGCCGAACATCCACCAAACAACCTCGAGTTCCGTCCGTTGAGTTCGTCGCTGCCGTCGGGTCTGCGGTTAAAGATTAATCAGTTCGTTCTGGGTCTTTGTTCAATTTTCTCATTATTCGTTTCGCGTCGACATAATTGCTCGATTCAAAGTGTTAAAGAGAAATCGTTTCCCAATAAAAGGTCCACTTCTCAATTTTCATTCGTATTTCATTTTTGTTACAATAGCTTGGTGAGCGTGTTGGTTGATTTGTGATTCTTGATTGTTTGAACAGCATATCTTAGTTTTCACTTAAATTGTCTTAATTTTCATTGTGATATGTGGTCTTGGTTCTGGAATAAATGTTTTTTAATTGTTAGATGATTTAAGGTGGCAAATCACTGGATCGTTTTAGAATCTTTAGCGGCATCTGTTCGAAATTTTGGTGATTGGGGATTATCATTTTTAGTAAATTAAAATTGGTATGCATTTTGGTTTAAAAATATTCATTGATGTTGGACTTCAGATAATCTTTCTTGTTGTCGTGATTATGGGTACGGTTCCCGTGGCATAGTCATGATACGCTTAACTACTAAAATTCGGGGTTACATTTATGTGACCCCGCCACAGTTTAAGTTTAATAAAATAAACATGTTGTGGATTGTGGGTACGGTTCCCGTGACATAATTCGCAATGTGCATAATACCGTAAGTCAAAGTTCGTGTGTACATTTTATGTGCCCCGGCTATAACTTTGTTTAATGTTAAAACATAATATGTCATAAATCGCAGGTACATTTCATGTGGCGCGGTTTGCAACGTACACAAAACAAACGAGTGTGCGATGTCGCGATTTGTTAAAATTAATTCTATAAATATTAAAAGCGGTTCAAATGCAATAGGTTTAGATATGTTTTAAAATCGGATAAATAGGCCAATAATAATCGTTGAGCGACCGTGCTAAAACTACGGAACCCGAGAATGCCTAACACCTTCTCTCGGGTTAACAGAATTCCTTACCCGGATTTCTGTGTTCGCAGACCATAAAACAGAGTCAACTTTTCCTCGATTCGGGATTTAAACCGGTGACTTGGGACACCATAAATTATTCCAAGTGGCGACTCTGAATTTTAAATAAAATAATCCCATTTCGATTGTCACTTAAATTGAAAAAAACTCCCTTATACCCTTCCGGGGTAGTAAAATGGAGGTGTTACAGTGTCAAGCATGCCCGTGAGTCAAATTTTGTGAACTATGTGATTTTCATTGATTATTACTTGAGTTTCACTTTGTGGTTGTTCGTATTGGTGGAAATTCTTGATGTTGATTAGTGTTGAGTATTGGTATCAGTTGAGAAATTTTATGTGAAGTTATGTACTAAGTGAGATTGGTTATAGCTGTGTCCCTTGTCGGGATGGTATTGATTCTATTGTGGTTCCCTCGCCGTGACGCTATGATTTTATTATTATTGTTCCTATTGTGGAAATTTCCTTGTTGGATTGTTGTTTGTGAATTGTTTGGGTTAGGAAGAGTGTAAAGCAGGAAGGGTGAGACCCGTGTATGATATTGTGAAAGAGTGTGAAAGCACGAAGGATGATGCCGTTCTATATTATGATATTAAAAGCACGAACGGCGATGCCGTGCCACATTATGATATTAAAACATGAAGGGTGATGCCGTGCCGTTTCTATTGATTTATTGTGAGGATGAGAGTAAAAGCACGAAGGGTGATGTCGTGCATTTGCATGTACTGTTTGGTAAGGTTGAGAGTAAAAGCACGAAGGGTGATATCGTGCACTATTTCCTTTGCATTGCTATTTTCTACTGTTAAGGTTGATATTCGAATTGTTGTCTTATTTTGTTATTTCCAGAATTTTATATTTTCCCCTCAGCATGTTCCCCTTTTTCTTGTACTTAGTTGTTCAATTATTATTGTTATTATTTCTTCCGTATATTATTAAACTGCACATGTTATTTTGGTTGTCGTGTCCTAGCCTCTTCACTACTTCGTCGAGGTTAGGCTCGACACTTACTCAGTACATGGGGTCGGTTGTACTGATGCTACACTCTGCACATTTTTGTTGTGCAGATCCCAGTACAGGACCCTACGGACCCTAGAGCTAGGAGGCTGCCTTCAGTCTACTTGGAGATTCCGAGGTAGTCCTGCAGACGTCCGCAGGCCTTGGCGTCCCCTCCTACATCCTTTATATTCCGTTCTTCTTATTTCGAGACAGATGTATTTATTTTGTTCAGACCTTTATATGTATTATTCGTAGACAGTCCGTGAAGTTGTGACACCAAAATTCTGGGTTTGGTATTGTGAATTTCGTAACGGCATTTATTTATGTTGTTAGACTTGTTGTATTTCGTATTTTCTTTATTCTTAATCCTGTATATTACCTGGAACTGTTAAGAATAGAAGAATAAGGTAAATTGAACATTAACGTTGGTTTGCCTACCGGATTTCAACGTTAGGCGTCATCACGATTCCGACAGTTGAAATTCGAACCGTAACAGGAAGGTAGCAACCAGGGTGATTAGTCGACTTGTGCACAAGTGTCGCGACACCACCGTTATTATTGAGTAAAGCAAAATTGCCTTAAATATAGTGAATTAACAAATAGATAAAGCAAACTTTGGAAAGGAAGAAAGCAGTTCTAATTAACATGAATAATAGAACCTTAGGCCAAGAGGGAGAAGTGATTCCCAAAGTGGAAAGCGCCTTTGATTGAGACCAATAATCAAGTACGCAATGGAGAAAAAGCATAGTCTCGTTAACAAAGTTCCATAGGTAAAAAATAACGGTTGATTTAACCACCAGTGTAATGACTTTCCTTTTTGGTAGTGAAGAGAAGGTACCACAGTTTGCGCATTCTAGAGCTAAAATTTCATTCATACTTCATAGGATAAATATGTCAGATCAAGAAATAACAATATAGTGAATGAGAAGAAAAGTTCATCATTACCCTAACCAAAAGGAATCATTGCAAGTTTGAGAGCTTCAACCACTTTATATTGTAGCATCAATTACGTCCAATTACACTTAGACATTAGTTTAACACAAGGTCTTATCTCAATCGAATCTCAACCTTGCATTGAGGCGGTTATGTCACCGAAGTTCGTGGTGTCAATGTGGTATTGAACGTGAAATTCAATAATTTTACATTTTACGAGAGTGGAGGAGAGCTTAGTGTAACTGGTAAAGTTGTTGTCACGTAATCAGAAGGTCACGGGTTGGAGCCGTGAAAACAACCTCTTGCAGAAATGCAAGGTAATGCTACGTACAATAGATCCTTGTGGTCCGACTCTTCCCCGAACTCCGCATACAACGAAAGCTTAATACACCGGGCTGCCTTTCTATATTTTATGAGCATGCTGGTTACGTTCTTGGTTTTGATTCATCTTATCCATATACATAAGAAATTTTCAATAACTTGCATTGTTCTGATGCATCTTACCGTATGTATCTCTCCCAATTGCTACCAATAAAATGTTTTCTTTCACATCAATTATAAGCGAATGATATTGTCATAAAAAATAAATAAGCAAAAAGCACTTTTTGGAAACAAAACTAAAGGAATAAGGTGTTCTATAAACTAAGAAAATGGAGAACAAAGAAGAAATTAAAATCGAAAACAATAAGCAAAAAACATGGACGCCTAATTCAAATAATTCATATTTTGCGCGCACATACAAAAAAAACAGATAGTAACAGTGAAAAGGTACATAGGTGCCGAATTCCCGTTTCTGGACTTAATTTTTCATATCTTTTTTTAAGTTTTTATGTATTATTTTAGTAATCAAAAACTAAGGCTACAAGAGTCGACCAAAAAGTGAATTACCTTGTATTGCTCGAGTGAGGATGTCAAAATTGACCTAAAGACATATCACACGTTCAATTTATTCAAATTTTAACGGGTCGTGTAATATATATTTTATTGGTGGGCTGATTTGGGCATTGCTCAAAGTAACCCGTCAAGAAATTTCAGCTCAGATTGACTCGTACAAATGCTGAGAAAGTCAATTTCATACCATCGATGATTTTTATAGTATGAGATTACACTCTTGCATACTTTTCGATAAATTTGTGACTATGTTTTAAGGAGTTCCTAATGTTTGGTCTACCAAAAATGTAGGATCCATCCACCATTAGTCCTTTTCTCAGACTTACAATCGGTTAACTTAGTGAAATATTCTTGAATTTTGACTGACAATTAGTTATATTTTATAAATATTATTTTTGAGGATTAAAAAAAATGAAACCACCATAATTCAAGGGGGTATTTGGTGTGTTGGGATTTTAAGTAATTAATGATATATTAATGCTTAAAATGGGTGAATGGGAAATGGAGGGGAAAATAAAATATTTGAGTAATATTTGAGTTTCCCTCCTTAATTGTCCCACATAGGAAGAGGAAAAGACTTTTGATGGGTATATAAGAAATTGCTCTTCTTCTAGCTAATAAAGAGTTGAGAA